>VFSX01000373.1:165000-175946 GCA_016618255.1 Chlamydomonas sp. UWO 241 | reverse complement strand
CCCCCGTGACTTTCGCCGCCCCCCCGCCACCAATCCCGCCGCAAGGCCCGCCAAATTTTCCGAACGCGGCCAGTCGACTTCGCCCGCGCGCCCGGACGCGCGCCCGGACGCGCGCCCCTCCACCACTTCCACCGCCCCCGCCGCGGAGCCTGCCAAGCCTGCAGCGCGCGGCCGGTCAGCCTCCCCTCTCCGCGCCCTCAACACCGCTGCCAACGCCGTTGCCGCAGTCGCATCTGCCGCAGCCGCCGCCCTCCTCCCCACCTCCCTCACCCCCTCTGCCCCAGCATCCCCCACCTCCACCACTCCCGCCCCCTCCGCCGCCCCCGCCGCCCCCACCCACGCCACTGCAGGCTCCCCCTCCTTCCAGGGGTGGGACCACGCAGCCGGCACCGCCGACTCGCCCACCACCCCCCAGAACGCCCTCACTACCACCGACGCGCACACACCCTCCGAGCTCTCCAACCCCGGCACAGGGTTCGCAGACTACGGCGGCCCCTCCACGCACGAGTCCCCGGCCTTTGTCACCCGCAAGGGCAAGGGCTCGATGATCGAGGCCATCAAGATCCGCGAGGCAGCTGCAGGCATTGGTCAGCGCATCACCCGCTCCATCACCCGCTCCATGTCCCTCGAGCAGCTCCCCCCCTCCGGCCCCGGGGTGGGGCAGGAGTAGGCGGGCCCCACCCCACCGACGGGCAGGACGACTAGCCACCGTCCCTGTACCATCCGTCCCCCCGGCTACCAAGCGCCCTCCTTCACCCACGCCACGAGCTCATCGCGGCCACCTACAACTGCTGCACCCTCTGGGGTGCAGCAGATGGCTCACGCTTCAACCCCATGGCACCCCCCCTTGCTCTCGCCACCTCCGCATCGACATATGCGGCCTCGCACACCTCCGCATCGACAAATGCGGCCTCCAAGAGGTGCGGCACCCCGGCTCCGGTAGCCAGCCGCTCGAAGAGAATGGCTACCACTTCATCTGGTCCGGTGGGACCAAACACACCTACGGCGTCGGCGCCCTCCTCTGCCCTGCCACCGCCAAGCTCCTCCTCAAAGAGGGCGGCTACGCCGCACTCAGCGACCGCATCCTCGTCCTACGCTTCCGCCCCGCCGGCGCCCCTCCCGTCACCACAGTCATCGCTTATGCCCCCACAGACGCCGCGGATGACGCAGTCGCCAAGGACGCGTTCTACGAACAACTCCACCGCGACGTGCTCTCCCAAACCCCCGCAAACCACTTCCTTTTGGTCCTAGGCAACTTCAACGCCAAGATCACAGCGGCATCCCCCGACGCCCACCGGTCGGTGGGCCCGTACGCCTGCCCCCCCTCCACCGCCCCTCCTCCTTCTTCCCTCCCTACTCCCCCCTTGCCGGGTTCCACCACAAACCTGGCATCATCGACAACGGCCACCGGCTTCTCGACCTGTGTGCCGCCCACAATCTTGCCGTCACCTACACCTTCTTCCCCCAGCCCCCTTCGAGCGTATTTTCCTGGTACAGCAACACCCAAAAGGATTGCAACATCCCAGACTACATCCTCGTCCGCCGCCCTCACCTGGGCTCCGTGCAAGACGTGCGAGCACGATGCCCCAAGACCCGGGGACTTGACACCATCGCCCGCTCTGACCACGCCCTTGTCACTGCGCGCATCCTCTTCCGCTTCTCCAGAGCCTGGAACATCACCCACTCCCGCCGTCCTCCTCCGCCCTCCCGCCATTTCACCGACCTGCTCCGAGACCCTGACACGCGGCTCCACTTCGCGGCAGCAGTCGAGGAGGCCCTCGCCACCCTCCCCCCTTCCCCGGCCCCCCCCACCCTGGACCAGATGACGAGCCACCTCACCGCGGCCATCCACTCAGCGGCCAGATCCACCCTTGGCCCCCGCCCACGCGAGGTCCCCATCCACTTCTCCCTCCCCCCCGAGACTCTCAAACTCGCCCACGACCTTCAGTCCATGCGTTCCGACAGTACACTGACTGGCAACCGCGACGCCCCCAAGGAGGCGCGCATGACTGCCGAGCTCAAGTCCGCCATCGCACGCGCCACCAACAAGCACTGAGACGGTGTCGCTCAACGCGTGCAACACGATTTTGACAACAACAACCCCCACTCCGCCCACCGCATGCTGTCCACACTCGTCGACCGCCCCCCTTTCGCCGCCCTCCCTGCCCTCCGTGTCGGCGACCACCTGTGCTTTGGAGCTCAGGCGGTGGCAGACGCGTTTGGAGAATATTTCCGTGTCCTCCACACTCCACTCCGCTCGGAAGTTGACGAAGCCACCCTCGCCTCCCACATCATCTTCACACCCACCACCCCCGCACCGCCCCTGTCTCCCTCCCCCTCCTCCCCTCCAACTACCCCCTGCGCCTCCGTCCCACGCTCCCTCCCCACTGCCCTCTTTCCTCCCCGTCCGCCGCCCCTACCCGTCCCCCCTCCCCTCCCTCCCCCCTCTCCCCCCTCCCCTTCCTCTCGCTCCCCCTCCCCACTTTCGCCCCCCTCCCCCTTCCCTCCTCCTCTCCCCCCCTTGCCTCCCCTCCCTCTCTGAGCGAGGTGGTCTCCGCGATCAAATCCCTCAGAAACTCTGCCCCCGGCTCTGACGACATCACCTCCCCCCTGCTCAAGCACGGCGGCACCGCAACCGCAACCGCCCTCCACCAGATCATCCTTACCTGTTGGAACACCACCTCCATCCCCGCCGCGTGGAACCAAGCAGACATCTGCCCCCTCTACAAGGGCGCATCCTCGGGCCCACCCACGCGCAGCAAGTCCTACCGCGGCATCTCCCTCCTGCCCGTCGCTGGCAAGGTCTACACTCACATCCTCCTCAACCGCCTCAAGCTCCAGCTTGAGCCCACCCTCCACACTTCCCAGTTTGGCTTCCGTCCGGGCCGTGGCACCTCCGATGCCATCTTCACCCTACGACGCCTCCAAGAGGAGTCACACCGCGCCCGCGCCCCCCTCCATGTGGCTTACGTCGACCTGTCCAAGGCGTTCGACAGTGTCAACCACGCCGCCCTTTGGAAAACCCTCCTCCACCGCGGCGCGCACCCTGCCCTCCTCGCACGCATCGAAAGCCTCTACTCTGGTGCCACCGCCAGAGCCCGAGTCAACGGTGCATACTCCGCCCCTTTCCCTCTCAAAGCTGGCGTCAAGCAAGGCTGCCCCCTCTCCCCCCTCCTCTTCAATGTCTACATCGACACAGTTGTCCGGTCCCTGATTGCCCAGCTCCCCAACGCTGGCATTCAAATTGGCTACATGATCGACGGAAAACTGTACACCCCTGAGTCCCGCAAGGACTTTTTGACCACCATACTCCCCCTCCTTCTCTACGCCGACGACATCGCCCTGCTCGCCCCCTCCGAGGAAGACCTCCGCACCATGCTCACCCTCCTCGACCGCATCTGTTCAGACCTGGCCCTTGCGATCAACTACGACAAAACCGTGGCACAATCCCTCGGCCACCCTTCTGCCCACACCGTCCCCTCCGCCCCTATCACCATCCCCTCCAACTCCTCATCTACCCCCCACCTGGTCCACTCCACCTCCAAGTTCAAATACCTGGGAAGTATTCTGTCCTCCCCCGCCGCCCCTTCTGATGACGCTCCCAACACGTCTGATTCCGACATCCTCGACTCAGAGATCTCACGCCGGATCGGAAGTGCCTGGTACGCCTTCAACCGTCTCACTCCCCGGTTCTGGAACTCCAACTCAATCTCTCCCACTACCAAGATCCACCTCTACAACGCCTTTGTGATCTCTGCCCTACTGTATGGCTGCCAGACATGGACGTTGAAGGCCCACATCCACCGACTTGAAGTAACCCACAACCGTTTCCTCCGCCTCATCAAGGGCATCCCTCCTCACACCACAGAGCACACCTCCACCACCACGATGCATGCCTCCCCCCCCTGTACGTTCCCCATTATCGACACAATCAACAAGCACCGAGCTACGTTCATCGGCTCCCTCATCCGCCGCCTCCCACCTCCCCCGTCCCCCGCCCCTCCATCTCCACACACCCGCCCGTCCCTTCTCCCCCCCACTCCCTCCCGACATCATATACCCCCCCACTGCCGCCCTTTTCGCGTACCGCCGACCGGACATGACTTCGCTCTATGCCGGCGGCGCCATCACATCATACCGGCTCAGCGCCGGCGACTTTTTCGCCCACTCCGTCAAGTTCCGTTCCTCCGCAAACACCCACTTTTCCAACTTCAAACGCGACATCTCCAAGCACCCCGAGTTCATGGACCTCTTGTCCAAGCGAGTCACCCCCGAGTGGATCCTCTTAGCGAGATTTCCACAACTGTGGATGTCAATCTGCCGAGACCTAGTTTAAACTCAGTCGAAGCGGAGTGACGAACACAGCCGTCAGTGACCCGCATTTGCCCCTTTCCCCCACTGTTTTTTGAATGAGGTTATTCACCCTCTTGTTGGCGCACGGTTGGTCACCCGCCTCCAAATGGAATCTCCTCAATGATGACCAGAAACAGCCTATCTAGGTCTGCCGTGCAGAGTTCTCTGTAACGATATCTCTCTCTCTGTGTGTGTGTGTGAGTGTGTGCAAACAGAGTGAATGCGGCCGCGGGCACCCGCAGAGGCAGTGTGGATGGTGGTGGTGGTGGTGGTGTGTATGTGTGTGTGCGCGTGCGTGTGTGTGCATGTGAGTGCATATGTGTGTACATGTGCGTGTGTGTGCATGTGTGTGCATGTGTGTGCATGTGTGTGCACGTGTGCGTGTGCAAGCAGAGTGATGGCGGTCGCGGGCACCCACAGAGGCAGTGTGGATGGTGGTGTGTGTGTGTGCGTGCGCGTGCGTGCGTGTGCATGTGTGTGCGTGCGTGCGTGTGCAAGCAGAGTGATGGTGGTCGCGGGCACCCACAGAGGCAGTGTGGATGGTGGTGGTGGTGGTGTGTGTGTGTGTGTGTGTGTGTGGTCGATTTTACAGTCTTGTTGGACGCCTTTAATGGCGCATTAGACTTGTGCTTGCGCACTCAATCCCTGAGGCAGGCAGATACTATCACCCGCACTAGTCCACCCAGTGGATACACATTGACTGTGTCCATCCCACTGGCTCTAGTACATCTGGTCGCGCCATGCGTCTCAGTTCGGGCAGCCAGCCTGGCCACCCTCCTCCTCCTCCGTTCATCATGTGGCGCACGCCCGACATGCCGCCAGCCTCCATGCATGGCGCTTGCGCTGCGAGGGCGCTTGCTGCCAGTGCACCTCCGTCGTCATGTGTCTCATGCAAGTAAGATTCGCCCTGCATGGAGAGACCCTCCATGCAGGTCACTGAAGTGCCCCGCGATTCGTGCCATAGCTGCAGTCCGTAGGCCGAAGCCGTCGCCGCAGCCGATGTAAGTAGCCGTGGCCGATGCAGATGCAAATGCCCTGAGGGCGGACGTGTAGCCGATGCGATGTGAGTGCAGATGCAGGGTGTCCCTGGCCGTAGCCGAAGCCTTAGCCGATGTCAATCAATAGCCGATGCCCATAGCCGGTGCCCTGGCTGTAGCGTAGCTGCAGCCTCTGCCCGGTGCCGGTGCCCGTGGCTGCATGGGGGTACCGACGATGGCGGCGCCGACTCCTGCCAGCAGCCCGCCCTCCGTCCCCGCATGCCTCGCAGTTGCCTGCCGTATGACGCCGTGCCTCAAACAGCCACTAGCGCTCTGGATCAGGGCAAATCGGCGACATAGCCGATTTTCCAAAACCCAGAGTCGCTCACGCTGCAGCAGCACCCTGTCAGCCCAGTTGGTCCGCCATTGGCGGAGTCGGGGCGGGAGCCCCCAACGATTTTGACACCACTTGAAGTTTTGTGTGTGTGTGTGTGTGTGTGCGTGCGCATGCGCGTGCGTGTGTGTGCATGTGTGCGCGTGTGCAAGCAGTGTGGATGGCGGTGGCAGTGATTTCCTTTTCGGCTCTACAAAGCCATTTGGCTGTATTCCGGCTCAACTTCGACCCTGAACGAAGCTCAGCGCATCCAGTCGATTGGTAGTCTGACAAGCCCACCAGAGAGAATCTGTCGAGAGCTTTCAAATGACCTTTGTATGAGGGCAAGCGGTCGACGGGAGGTCAACTGTCAACGCGTGTTAAGCAAAATCCGGCTGTGGAATAATTAATTAAAATTTCTGAACAGAATATCACTGGCGGTTGTGGTGCGCAGGGCTGGTACGTGAGCGCGCCAGGGGTTTGTTTTCTTGGGGTCGGTCATCTTTTGGGGTCGGTCATCTTTTGGGGTCGGTCATCTTTTCGGTCTTCCCAAAAAGGATTTCCGGTTTCATTGGGATTGCGAGTTGCAGCCCAAAGAATCGCTTCGAAAAGCGCAAAAACGACGATTTCACGCGTTTCCCCGGAAAAATCGCCTCCACAAGACGTTTTTCCCAAAGGCACCCTCCCGCTAAAACCATCGGGGTAGCGCCCTTTGGGCACCGGTTTTTGGTTTCCTGTTAAGGAGGGAAACCCCTGGATGCACGAAGCAGGCACGCACACACGTCCAATATGCATTATCCATCACAGCGTTACATAAGTGCAAGGCACTACCAGCAGTAACACACACGCACACACGCACACACACACACACACACACACCTGCAAGTTGTCCCTTAAGTGTGGGGGTGCTGACTCGTACGTCCGCCACAACCACCGGAGGCCAGGGCAGTTGGATAAGTAGGAGCTGCCGGTGTGAACCCACACCACGCTGTACAGCCCTTGTGCCACTTCGTCACACCGAGCGAAGATGTACCTTTTTGTGTGACGCGTGGGAGGGCAAGAGGAGAGGGGTGGTGTGTTTGTGCGTGGTGTGTGTACCCGGCACCAGTGGAGCAAAGCCAGCTAAAATAAGAACAGGTGGCGCTGGTGCATGTGCGCGCGTGCTCATGCCATGAGCTGTATCGCTGGTTGGATGGATTGCCTTCAGGGGAGGGCATGAGGTGGCGCTCGCACGATACACCACAAGCAGATGCCCCACGCCGCCGTTTGCCTGGGCCCGTCTGGGCTGAGCTGCAAGCGCGCCCGTGCTGTGTGCATGCCTTTGGCGAGGGTACGTGCGGCGCTCTCCCTATAGCCCCTTGGAGCTGGCATGCAGCCATGTGTGCGTACGCATGGGCCACGCATGACACCTCGTGGTCCCTCGTGGCCAGGGAGTTCCAGGCCCTGTGTGCCACCCCTCTCTCACCGCGCCAGACGGCCCTGGTCAGTGTCAGCCCTCAAGTTCCTCGCCAGCAAGATGACGATTGGCTGCTTGGACTTGCTGAATGATCCAAAGCGCAGGAAATCGAGTGCGTCCAGGTCGCTCCACTCTCCGACGCCTTCACCTGAAACTGAGACCTCGAAGCTGGTCATAACTGGCGTTGTCGACTGCGTCGTTTGCCCTGGTTCCAAGTGATGACGAGATGACGCGAAAACGAGGGTTGAACCCTAGGGCGAGAGGGTGTGGGGGGGGGCTCTTGTCGTAAATCACCATGCAGATCCCACTTGATTTAAATTACGAAGCAGTGCTCACAAACGGCTTGGCTTACGCCCGCATAGCCCAGTACTTGGACAGAGAAGCAAAGGCAGCTGCGATGCGTGTCGCGCAGCGTGATGACAATCGTGGGCGAGAACATCCAGGCGGTGGACTTGTCCAAGCTGCCTGCCAGTAAGTTGGGTGCGCGGGTGTGTGTGCATGCCGTGGCAGCCAAAAGCGGCGGCGCATGGGGGGGGCATGCTGCGTGTGTGGCCCGTGCATGCCGTGTCCCTGCAGATTCTTCCGAGGCCTTCCTAGGAATGATGATGAGAGTTTTACAATCCACTTCTGGCGGTCACACGTACGGTTCCAAAGCTCCAGTGGGAAGAAGGTGGAGCGCATCGCCAAGGTAGGCCGAAGTTTAGGAGCCAAACCTGCCAGCTAGGTTTAAGCAACTGGCCCATACACGCCCATGCGCGACGGCCCAGGACCATGTGCGCATGGCAGCCATCCCACGCCTGCTGGTGCACGCTCCCTCCCTCCCTGCAGATTGCTCCCGTGCTGGCGCTGTGGCCGCAGACTGAAGCTGTGACTTTCTCCTGCACCCCTGAGTCGCTGGCCATGCTCAATGCCTCTCCTCTGCCGATGCTGCACAACCTGGACGCGCGCTTCAAGGTGAGACACGCACGCGCCATGCATCGCGTGCACGCTCCTGGCACACGCGAGCGGGTAGGACGGGGCCCCGCACTGTATGCGCAGAACGTCATGCAGCACGCCGTGCATGCAACCCGCCGTGCACCGCGCCTGCCGGGCACGCCTACCGGCCACATGCAATCGACTGGCACTGACACTGCTTGCGCTTGTTCCCGTGTCTGGTGAAGCCACCGTTTCGACAGCGTCTCATGGCGGACCTGAGCCACAGAATAGCAGCGGCGCTCCGTGAGCTGCACGTGGGGGCAGCTGGGGACCACTGCCCGCGCCCCGTCTGCGGCCTTGACGCTGTCGGCAGCTTTGGCCAGCTGGCGAGGCTGTGCATCAGCGGCAGCACAGTGGATCTGACGGCGCTGGCGGGCTGTGCCCATCTGTGCCATCTGGAGCTTTGGGACCTGACGCCGCTGGCGGGTTGTGCCGCGCTACGCAGGCTGTCGACTAGCGGCAGCATTGTGGTCGGTCGTGACCGTGACAGCGTGTACGACGTACCGACAAACCTCGAGGACTTGTCGCAGCTGCGCGTGTGTGTGAAACTGGTCGACCTGATGATGATGATGATGATGATGATGATGGATGTTACAGTCAGTGACTATTATGGGTACGATGCCGAGGATGACGGCCTTGGTGACTTCCCGGCACTGCAGAGTTTGGAGGGATTGGAAGCGTGCAACCTGCTGGAGAGCTTTGACATGTTCCACTGCGCGGCTGTGGGCAACCTGGAGCCACTATCTGCGTTTAGCCAGCCAGCCAGAACCGCGTCACGTCAGCCAGCCAGTCAAGGACCTCACCATCAGCGAGTGGAGGGACTACAGCCACTATCGTGGTGCTATTTGGTGGGAGATGTGTGACAAAGGCGAGGGCTGGCTGGCCAACTTGGAGGACCTACTTGCGTGCGTCCATTTGGAGCGCCTGGTCATGTCAAGATGTGAGGCAGTGACCTGCCTTCAGCCTTTGTCTGCATGCGTCCGACTCAAGGTCCTCGACCTCAGTGGCTGCACCTCCGTGAGCAGCCTGTCCCCGCTCTCTGCCTGCGTCCTACTCCAGGACCTCAACGTGAGCGGTTGTGAGTATGTGCACGACCTTGCGCCACTCTCTGCGTGTGTCCAGCTGAAGCGGCTCTATGTGTACGGCTGCGCGGGCGCGAAAAGCGTCGTGCCTCTCATAGCGTGTATGCAGCTGGAGGAGCTGGTCATTCAAAAACGGCCGAAACCGCCACGCCGTGCCGCTCCGCTTGGTCTGTCCACAGGTCTACACGTCCACAGGCTGCCTCGGGAGGAAGCCTTTCAGGGGCTGGCGACACGACAGCAACTTGGGAGCTGGTCCCTGCTGTCTAGCCGTTTGCCTGGTGCGCCCTTTGTAAGTTGAGCTGCGCGCAGATGTAGAGGAAACGGGCCCCTGCCCCAGAGGGTCCTTACACTCCTGTGCGTGTTCCATGCACCCGCGCTGTCCAGTGCATTTAGTGATTGTGGAGACGTTGGTATCACAGTTGAAGGAAGAAATGTACGCTGTGTTACAACCTCTGTTTGCAAGTCGCTGGCCAGCACTGTCGTGTCGTGTGGCCACAAGTGAAGTCCAGCTAGCGACACGTGTACGCGCCGTTATGGCGGCAGGCGTGGTGCCCTTACGCATGGTGTCACACAGACTGTAAGATCCATCATCATCAACGCATGCGCATGGGTGATGTGTGTGCGTGGCGATTCCTGAGCCACGGATCAATGAATCAAGCTAGGAAAGGCGAGATAGACTCTGAGTGCGCGGGGAACCCACCGAGATGCAACGAGGGCAACCCTGAATTGTAATGCCTTGTGCGCACAAGGGCACGAGGGCCACGAGGGCAGCCCTGAATACTCTGTAATACTCTGACAGCTCGCGAGCCCAAACACGTCAATTCAAAGGGGTGTGTTGGGGGAAAGGCGAGAGGGAAATGAAGAGCTAGGGAGAAGACGAAGAGTTCAACAAGTAAATGCGGAAACACATTTGTCGTCACCATGAGTAAAAACTTTGGGGATGCAGGGTGGATGCGAGGAGGTATGGAACTTTGTAACAATTGGCCCTCCTCCCAAGCACCCCAAACCAAAGATTTCACTCAGGGTCAGTGAGACGTGCGTTAATTCCGCATTCAATAGCCACACTTCAAGGTGCAATTTAACAAAGTAAAACAAAGAAGGTTAGCAGGTTATTGGCACGTCCCACACCGCCAGCAGTGGCACACGCACAGCGCGCGTTCGCGTTTGGGGCTGGGCGTGTGGGTCGGTCCAATAATTCCTGCTAGCACCGCAGGAATTCTGGGGCGGCGCTGCTCCGCGTTTTGAGTCTGCCTCGCGAAGAATCTCCGCGCTGGGCTCGGGTCGCGCCAGGAGGCACAGCGGTGCGCGCATCGTCGCGACGCGGCGCCACGCGCTGTCAAATGGCAGGACGCAGCACGCGGCCGCGTTGAGGCCGACGTCGATCGTTGCGAGCGCCTCTTGCTCTAGAGGCGCTTGGTCAGTGCCTAAAGCGTGCGGCGTACATGCGCGGGCCGTATCCGGGGGCGCTCGAGTGTGAGGCCAGCACAGCAGCGCCATGCGCCGTCACGACACGACGCAGCACGCGGTGGCGTTGGGGCCGACGCCCAGCAGTTCGAGCGCACCTTGCTTGGCTGGCGCATCTACTGCCCGGCGTGAGCACACAAACGCACGGGCCGCATTCGGGGGCGCTCGAGCGTGTGGCCAGCACAGCTGTGCACGCGCCGTCACGACACGACGCAGCACGCGGTCGCGTCGCCATCAGCAGTATACGACCGCCTCGTCCTCGAGAG
>VFSX01000373.1:150000-162500 GCA_016618255.1 Chlamydomonas sp. UWO 241 | reverse complement strand
ACCGTTGACCGTCAAATATAGGTAATTTTGAAGCACTTCACAAGCTATCTGATGGAATCTTCAGAACATCAAGCAACTTGGTTGGTTGAGCTGTGTTTGAGGTCAACAATTATGAACATCTTACAATTGGAAATCTTGAGACCCTGATGACGTGTATGCTACCAGTTGAAAAAAAAAACGGATCTGGGCAGCTCTTCATATTTCATGATGGGGTCTTTTCTCTCTCCCCCCCCTGCTGTCATCTATGCAACGATCTGGAATGGGATGCCACTCACCAGCAGTGTGTGTGTGCGCGCGTGTGTGTGTGTGTGTGTGTGTGTGTGTGTGTACTCACCAGCTCTGGCGGCAGGTTGCGAGAGAGCGGTGGTCTGTACCCAGCTGCGACCGCCTGAACGTACTCCATGATGGCGGCCTCCTGCGAACACAGCATGGCCTCAATGTGAGTGTTCGTCTGTTGGATGTCTATGTTGGTTAAGTGTCTGTGTGTTGGATGTCTACGTTGGTATAGTGTCCGTCTGTTGGATGCCTACGTTGGTATAGTATACATGATCATGTGTGTCGTAGTATGACGGATGTGTGGGGTGTGAGTGAGGCTTGCTGCGATCGCCTAAACGTACTCCATGATGGCGGCCTCCTGCGCACACAGCATGGTCTTGATGTTCAGCGTCTGCAGGATGCCTACGTTGGTGCAGTAACGTAGTACCGCTTTGCCTTGCCAGTTAAATAATTCCGAGGACGTGCCGGCAAGGTCGATTCCTAAAAAAATGCTGAAAAAGAAAAAAATGCCCGAAGTGACGTATCGTGGTGGGATGGATGTGTTGAGGTGTGAGTGAGGCCGGCTGCGGCCAACTGAACGGACTCCATGATGGTCCCTACCACAGCCCCCTCTAGGGTTACCTTGGGGTTACACTCTACACCCACACTGTAATGGCTTTGTTACAAGGCTCTACCATTTGCGCAAATTGTAGAGCCTTGGAACAAAGCCATTACACTGTGGGTGTAGAGTGTAACCCCGGGGTAACACTTTAGGGGGCTGTGGTAGGGGGTGGCCTCCTGCGTGTGCACACGCCGCGCGTTGGAACCAACGTGCTGCTGCTGCTTTACCTGCTTCATGGTGAGAAGGACAATCCTGGTGAGAAGGACAACCTGATCCACACTTATAGATAATGCAATTGTTTTTGCGGCTTTGTTCACGATGGCCCCCCCCCCCCATCCACCCCCCACCCACCCACCCACCCTGTCTGAAAATGTGGCGCGTCTCTCAAGAGATAACCTTCTTGCCGTGGGTTCTTGGCTCTCCCCTTTTGCCGCAGCATGCCCCCCCTCCCCCGCTGACGCTGAGGGGCAGCCCGACAACACCAAGCCCCACAGCTGGCACCAGCGTTTCTGTTAGCCAACCCGCAACCCTGCAACACCGGGTTGAGGTTGGTCGATTCGCTGGCTGGCGCTGCTGGTTGAAATTTCGCGAATTTCGACTTGAACAGTGTGCAAATCGGCATTTCCCACCCTCTCCGCAAAAAAAACATCGCCTCCGTCGGGTTGAGGTTGCAGAATTATCCTTTCCCCCCCTCCCTTCCTCCTCCCCCTCCCCCTCCACACACACACTCACATACGTTCCATGGCTTCAAATGTGTCTCATGGATTACGATCTCTCCTTTCGTCTCCCCCCTCACCCTCCCCTCCCCCCCTCACCTCCCACACACACCTTGATACCAAACGCTACCGCTTTGCCCATCGCCTTTTGGTCTTCCATTCCGGCACTTGGTACCCGAGCCAGCTCCCCCCCCATCCACACCCTCCACATCCTCCACACCCTCCACACCATCCACACCGTTCACACCCCACGCCCTTCCCCACGCCCCAGACCCCACACTCCGCCCACACCTTGTCTGCGAATGTGGCCCGGGGGTTCTTGGCCGTCTCCTTTTGGAGAATGGTCAGCAGCAGCAGCGTGCGGTGGACCATCTCGTAGAGGCAGATGCCGAACGAGAACACGTCCGCCTGCGGCAGGCATTTTGTTTTCAGTATTTAGACTTTTTTTTGTAGGCGCAAGCGATGGAAACTACTTCTGTAGTTTTTTGGAAAAACAAAAAACTGTGCAGCAGCAGCTGCATGCGGTAAACCATCTCGTCGAGGCAGATACCGAACGAGAACACGTCCGCCTGCGGATGTGGGGGCCAGGGGGTGGTTTGCTTTGGCTGTTCAGCTGTTCAGCAGGCCTGGAGCCGAGAGTGGAGCAGCAGCAGTAGCAGCAGCAGCAGCGTGCAGTGCACCATTTCATAGAGACACACGCCGAACGAGAACACGTCGACTTGCGGATGTGGGGGTCACGGGGTGGTTTGCTTCGGCTGTTCAGCTGTTCAGCAGGCCTGGAGCCGAGAGTGGAGCAGCAGCAGTAGCAGCAGCAGCAGCAGCAGCGTGCGGTGCACCATCTCGTAGAGGCAGACGCCGAACGAGAACACGTCTGCCTGCGGAGGTGGGGGTCACGGGGTGGTTTGCTTCGGCTGTTCAGCTGTTCAGCAGGCCTGGAGCCGAGAGTGGAGCAGCAGCAGTAGCAGCAGCAGCAGCAGCAGCGTGCAGTGCACCATCTCGTGGAGGCAGACGCCGAACGAGAACACGCCTGCCTGCGGATGTGGGGGTCACGCGGTGGCTTGATTTGGCTGTTCAGCAGGCCTGGCACCGCACGCTGCAGCAGCAGCAGCAGCAGCAGCAGCAGCAGCAGCAGGAGCAGCAGCAGGAGCAGCAGGAGCGTGCGGTGCACCATCTTGTGCAGGCAGATGCCCAAGGTTGTGTGTCCCCCCCCCCCTCCTACCTCGCATGCCTCGGCACATGCATTGAAAAGCTTGACACCTGGGAGAACTCCTACACACACCTTTTGGTTGTACGGCAGGCCCTTGAAGACCTCAGGCGCCATGTAGAGCAGGCTGCCAGTGAGGCCAGTAAGGTGGTGCAGGGCAGTAGCGGTGGCCGTGGCAGATGCCTGTGCGCGAGTGCACGTGTGTGTGTGCGTGTGTGCGTATGTGCGCGTGCACGCGCGTGTGTGTGTGTATGCATGTATGTGTGTGTGTGTGTGTGTGTGTGTGTGTGCGCGTAGAGCAGGCTTCTAGTGAGGCCACTAAGGTGGTGCAGTGGCGGTGACAGAGGCCTGGTCTGTCTGTGTGTGTGTGTGTGTGTGTGTGAAGGTGGCGGTAGCGGCAAATGCTTGCTCAGGAGCGTTTGTGTGTGTGTGTGTGTGTGCGTGATGGCGGACTGGTGTGTGTGTGTGTGTGTGCGTGTCGTCCATTCGACGGCCCGCCGGCCGCCTGTAGTGGCGTGTGTGTGTGTGTGTGTGTGTGCGTGTTGTGGTGCAGCCCAAGGACATCCTCTCATTCTAGTGACGGCTGAACGAACTCGATATCCACTACTGCCCACCACATGGTACATGACACGCAAACCCACAATTGACGCCCCGCGGCGCCCAGCTGCCGCTCCGCCGTTGCTGCCCACAATCAACGCCCCCAGCCTTCTGAGCCAAGAGGATCACCCATTGCTGCACGCGTGTGTGCAGGAAGACTGCATAATACACGCTCACCCACAATTGACGCCCCGTGGCGCCCAGCCGGCGCCCCCTTCGATGCTGCCCACAATCAACGCCCCCCCTGGAGCCGGGAGGATCACCCATTGCTGCACGCGTGTGTGCAAGATTGCACATGACAAGCAAACCCACAATTGACGCCCCGTAGCGCCCAGCCGGCGCCGTTCCATTGCTGCCCACAATCAACGCCCCCCCCCTCCCTAGAGCCGAAAGGACCACCCATTGCTGCACGCGTGTGTGCAGGAAGACTATACGATACACGCTAACCCACAATCAACGCCCCCCTGGAGCCGGGAGGACAACCCATTGCTGCACGTGTGTGTGCAAGAAGACTGCACAATACAGGCAAACCCACAATCGACGCCCCGTGGCTCGCAGCCGCCGCTCCTTCATTGCTGCCCACAATCAACGCCCCCCCCTCCCTAGAGCCGGGAGGACCACCCATTGCTGCAAGCGTGTGCTAGAAGACTGTACAATACACGCAAACCCACAATCGACGCCCCGTGGCGCCCAGCCGCCGCTCCGCCGTTGCTGGTGACAGTGTCGCCGTGGCCCGGGGCGCTGCCTGCGCGCGCGCGTGTGTATGCGTGTGTGTGTTTGTGTGTGTGTGTGCGAATAAAACCGTGGCCCCAGGCGCTGCCTGCGTGTGCGTGTGCGTGTGTGTGTGTGTGTGTGTAAACGTGGCCCATGGACCTGCATGCGTGCGTGTGCGTGTGTGTGTGTGCGTGTGTGTGTGGGTGTGCGCGTGTGTAACCGTGGCCCACAGCGCTGCCTGCGTGTGTGTGTGTGTATGTACGCGTGTGTGTGTCACCCTGGCCCAGGGCGCTGCCTTCGCACGTGCGTGTGCGTGTTGCATGCCATGCAGTTATGCATGCAAGCATGCGTGTGTGGGTGTGCGTGCGTGTGCGTGCACGCACCATGCTCCTTTGCCAGCATCTACACGAGGCTGCTGCCCCACCGCCCTCACACCATATTTTATGCTAGGGGTATGTGTGTGTGTGTGTGCGTGCGTGTGTGCATGTGTGTGTGTGTGCACCATGTGCTGACAGCATCAGCTCCATGAGGCTGCTGCCCCGCCGCCCTCACAACTGATTTTACACAAGGTGTGTGTGTGTGTGTGTGTGTGCGTGCGTGTGTGCGTGTGTGTGTGTGTGTGTGTGCACCATGTACCGACGGCATCAGCTCTATGAGGCTGCTGCCCCTGCGCCATCAAATCAGAGTTAAGGCCAGGAGGTGTGTGTGTGTGTGTGCGCGTGTGTGTATGTGTCTGTGTGTGCCAGTGATGTCCTTAGCTCCCCTGCAGCCCTTGCAGTGATGTCCTTAGCTCCCCGTTTGCCCCTGCAGACCCCGCTGCGGGGGCAACCCGGGAAATTTGCGGGGAAACTGCAAGGACGTATCGCGGGAATTTTGGTCTGAAACGTGTGAAACTCGACGATTTGAACACCTTTCCCCCCCAAATTGCCTCCTGCGAGGGCTACTCGGCATGTTCCCTCCTATGTTGCGGGGGCAAATAGGACATTCTTGGTTTCCTTAACACCACTGGCGTGGGATGCCAGCCCATTGACCTGCCAGCGCGGCCACTCTCTACGCAAGCCCTTCCGTGTTGTTCTTAAAATGCTGGCAATGCTCCGCAGTGAGCACGGCGTGGGTCGCGGCGTGAGCGGCACTATATGCTTGTTGTTACGTCCCGCCCCTCTTCACTCCAGATGTGCATGTGGGCGTGTGGGCGTGGTCGATTTTACAGTCCGTCGGACGCCTTTGATGGCGCATTAGACCCTAGGAAAGAGGCCGACAGCTGTCAAAATTAGACCCCTAGCATGCCATCTGCCATCATGATTGCTGTGCACGCGGTGCGTGTCTCAAAACAGGCGACAAGGCGTGTGTGTGCGCACCATGTACCGACGGCATCAGCTCCACGGGCCCGTTGCCCCTGTCACCACTTGGCGCCGTTTGGAGGATCCTGCAGGTGTGTGTGTGTGTGTGTGTGTGTGTGTGTGTGTGTGTGCGCATGTGTGTGTGCGTGTGTGCGTGCGTGCGTGTGTGTGTGTGTGTGTGGTCGACATTGGGCATCGGATTCAAGTGCAGGATCCTGAAGGTGTGTGTGTGTGTGTGTGTGTGTGTGTGTGCGTGTGTGTGTGTTGTGGTGTACAAGCTCCCACCAGTGTGAGTTTAGAGCCCCAGACTAGAGGCGGGGGGGAATGGGGATTTCGGGGGGGGGGTCTCCCGACAGACCTACACTCACAAGCACACCCACAAACACACACGTGTAGCTGCACACGTGACTGCAGTCCAGCATCCACACACACACACACAAACACACACACACACAAGCACCCCCCACAGACAAATGCAGTGTGCACATGCACATGCACATGCACACATGCGCACACACACACAACCACACACACACACACACACTCACACAGACAGACACGCGTTTGCACACACACATACACACACACACACACCCCTGTCCAGGTCCAGAGTCGCATGCGACTGCCACCGAACATTCACACACATACACACACATACACACACATTACGTCACACGGTGTGAACACTTACCCACACATATCCACACATGATGTGTCACACAATGACACACACACACACACACACAACACACCTGTACAGGTCCAGAGTTGCATGCGACTGCCACCCAGCACACACACACGCACACACACACACATACACACACACGCGTGCACGCACACATACACTCACACACACACACACACACACACACACACACACACACACACACACTTGTGCAGGTCCAGAGTCGCATGTGACTGCCATCCAGCATCTACGGGCACATCGATCATGGGGCGCCTGCGTGTGTGCGTGTGTGTGTATGTGCGCGCGTGTGCATATCGATCATGGGACGCCTGCAGGTGTGTGTGTGTGTGTGTGTATCTGTGTGTATGCATGCGTTGGTGTGCATGTGCATGTGTATGCGTGTGTGTGATTGTGTGTGTGTGTGAGTGTGTGTGTGTGTGTGTTCATGGAATGCCTGCATGTGTGTGTGTGTGTGTGTGTGCATGTGTGTGTGTGGGTGGGTGGGTGGTGTGTGGCGCGTGTACGCATGGTGCGTTGCTGCCCCTTCCCCCCGGCCCCCACACAAACCCACACACCCACATGTTTATATCCAAGGACGCAACCCGCGCGGACTCCCGGCGCGGGCCGGCCGTGGCGTTGGCACCGACGCCCTGTGCCCAAGATGAGCCACGGGAGGCAAACGATGCGGATGCCCCCCCCCCGCCCCCCCCCCCCCCACACACACACACGCACATGGTCATATCCAAGGACGCAACCCGCGCGGCCTCGCAGCGCGTGGCTGGCCGGAGCGTGGGCACGGACGCCCTGTGCCTTAGACTTGGCACGGGGGGGCATACAATGCGGACGCCCCCCCCCCCTCCCTCACACAAACATCTACCCCCGCACCCACAAGGTAATATCCAAGGACGCAACCCGCGTGGACCCCCAGAGCGCGGCCAGCCGCGGCACGGACCCCCTGTGCCTCAGATGAGCCACGGGAGGCAAACGATGCGGATGCCCCCCCCCCCCACACAACCATCTACCCCCGCACCCACAAGGTAATATCCAAGAACGCAACCCGCGTGGACTCGCGGCGCGCGGGCAGCCGGGGCGTCGGCACGGACGCCCTGTGCCTTAGACTTGGCACGGGGGGGACTGGCGCGGGTGGCAGCGGTACAGATGTCGCTGGGAGAGACGACGCGGCGAGAGACACTTCGGGCACGGACGACGGCAGCACGGATGACTCGGGCGTGACGAGGAGAGGCCCGTAGGGCAGGATCCCAGACGACTGGGGCGACGGAGGAGGAACGTGCGGGAGCCTGGACGAATGCGGCAACGGGAGCGGCACGGAAGGTGGGAGTCCCGACGAATGGGGCGACGGGAGAGGCACAGATTGTATGATCCCGGACGATTGGGGCGACGGGAGCGTCACTGATGGTGGGAGCCCGGAAGACTGGGGCGACGGGAGAGGCACGCGTGGCGGGAGGACGGCCGACATGGGCGTCAAGAGAGGCAGCTGCGTGGATGACCCGGTCGCACGGTCGTCGTCGCCGGTGACGGCGCCGCCGCCGACCGAGCTGAAATTCGTGTGCTGGGCGGTGGACGCCACGATGCTCTGCGGGTGCACATGCAAGTGCACGTGTGTGTGTGTGTGCGTGCGTGTGTGTGCGTGTGAGTGCCGCCGCCGCCGACGACCGAGCTGACGTTTGTGTGCTGGGCAGTGGACGCCACGATGCTCTGCAGGTGAACATGTGAGAGTGTGCGTGCGTGTGTGTGTGTGTGTGTGTGTGTGTGACCGGTCGTCGCCGGTGGCGCCGCCGCCGCCGCCGACCAAGCGCGTGCGTGCGTGCGTGCGCGCGTGTGTGTGCGTGTGCGTGTGTGTGTGTGTGTGTGTGAAGGTGTGGGTATGCGTGGCCGGTTGTCGCCGGTGCCGCCGCCGCCGACTGAGCTGACGTTCGTGTGCCGGGGAGTGGATGCCACGATGCTCTGCGGGCACGCGTCTGTGTGTGTGTGTGCGTGTGAGTGACCGGTCGTCGCCGTCGCCGTCGCCGCCGACTGAGCTGACGTTTGTGTGCCGGGGAGTGGATGCCACGATGCTCTGCGGGCACGCGTGTGTGTGTGTGTGTGTGTGTGTGTCCAAGGTGTGTGTGTGTGTCCAAGGTGTGTGTGTGTGTGTGTGTCCAAGGAGCTGATACGACGTCCTCATGGCCTGCCCAACGAAAACTCAGTCTAGTAGGCCGCGGCCGAACGGATCTAGTAGTTGCGGCGACGTGTACATTGCACGACGGACGAACCCCGACTATCGCCCATGGAATTAATCGGCCCATGGGGAGATGATACGCTGCGATTGAAGTTGAAGTTGGTTGGCAAGAGTGGCAACCCAAGTTGTAGTTGGTTGGCCAGAGTGGCAACCCTAGTTGAAGTTGGTTGGCCAGAGTGGCAGCCCCCCCAGACCCCCCCAAACCAAGGATACTATCCACTCGATTCAGGCGCTGGTTGGTCACCCGCTATTCGAAAGACATCCCAGTGCACGGGTCAGACTTCGTAACAATTGCCGGGGTGTATTGCTGTTAGTAGTACAGGCATTGCCGGTGCATGCGGACGGCCTCATGTAACGCTTGGTTGGTTTGTTGGTTGGTTGGTTGGTTGTGTGTGTGTGGTTGTGCGTGTGTGAGTGACCGGTCGTCGCCGGCCCATACAGGCGTCCAACAAGACTGTAAAATCGACCACCACACACACACACACACACACACACACGAGTGTCAATGGGCCACAATGGACTGCTGGAGTGTGGGCGCACAACTTCTTTTTCCATGTGCACACACACACACACACACACACACTGGTGTGAACGGGCCTCACCTGCTGGAGAATGTTGGTGGCGCCCTTTGAGGTTGAGGTCAGGGAGCTTGCGAGGCCTTCCAACCGCTGCGTAAATGTGGGAAGGTGTGGAGAGGTGTCAGGAAGGTGTGGGGATGTGTCAGGAAGTGTGGGGAGGTGTCAGGAAGTGTGGGGAAGTGTCAGGAAGTGTGGGAAGGTGTCAGGAAGTGTGGGGAGGTGTCAGGAACTGTGGGGAGGAGAGGCCAGGTGTGGGGAGTTGTCGGCGGAAGAGGCCAGGTGGGTGTGCGGCGGGTGGGGGGCGGAGGGGGCGCGGGCAAAGCAGGAGTGTGTGTTGCTTGGATGAGGCGCATCAGGGGGGGGGGCGGGGGCGAAGGGGAGGGAGAGAGTGAGAGAGAGGCATGGAGGCGCGCGGCGCTGTTGTGAATGTCTGTATGGAACAAGCCCAGCCGCCCCCCCCCCCCTCCGCCCCTGCTGCATGGCCGTTGCGGCATGCAGCTGTTGCACAGGCAGCTGCGGATCAGGAGCGCCTTTTCCTCCCCCCCTGCCCCCTCTCTCTTGTAACACCCTGTTGCCCCCCCCCCTGTTCTGGACGCGACCCCCCCCCCCCCACACCCTTGTGGCACCCCTGTCGCCGCAACAGCGCGCCCTGTTGCGCATATGTTGCACACCCACCATGCTGTTGCAAAGCGCTGTTCCGGATGCGCCCCCCCCCCCCCTGTGTTACACCCCTGTCCCTGCAACCGCGCGCCCTGTTGCACATCCTGTTGCCCCCCCCCCATGCTGTTGCGCAGCGCTGTTGTCGATCCGGGTCCCCCCCCCCCTTTGAAGTGTTACACCCCTGTCCCTGCAACCGCGCGCTCTGTTGCACATCCTGTTGCCCCCCCCCCCCCCATGCAACGCTGTTCCGGATGCTGGTTCCCCCCCCCCCCCCCCATGTTGTACCCCTGTACATGCAACAGCGTGCCCTGTTGCGCATCCTGTTGCGCATCCTGTTGCACACCCACTATGCTGTTGCGCAGACTGCTTCGGATCAGGAACGACGCGTCCTCCACACTGTCCGCGTCAAGGCCGTCACGGAGCGTGCCCATGCTGCCGGCGCGGGGGATGGACTGTGCGTGCGGGTGCGTGTGCGCGTGTGCGTTGGTGGTGGTGGTGGGGGCGTGTACGTGTGTGTGTGCGTGTGTGTGTGTGAGTGTGTGTGTCTGCGTGTTTGCGCATGTGTGTGTGTGTGTGTGTGTGTGTTTGTGTGCGTGTGTGTGACCTTCCAATCCATTCATTTCTTTAGACTTGTGATGTATAAAACAATTGCCCATGCTGCCGGCACGGGGGATGGACTGTGCGTGCGCGTGCGTGTGTGTCAGTGACCCCTGGGAGGATTCCAGGGGTCCTTCTCGCCTGTGCTCCTGAGTGCTCGCTCGGAGGGAACCGAGCCCGCGGCCGGGAATCCCGACCCGATCCATCACTCCTGGGGGGACCTCCCTCCAACGGTGGCACTCCCAATCCATCTGCTGGACTGCCTTGTCGTTCGTGCGTGGGGCCGCCGGTGCCTGCGTGTGTGCCAGCGTGCATGTGTGTGTGTGTATGTGTGTGTGTGCAACAAGCCCGGGGTCAGTCCCCACCACGACCCGGCGTCCACAACTGTGTTGTGTACGACGCTGCAGAATGCACACCGCACATTGCCCGCACCTGCTTCCCCCCCTACCAAAATCCCAACATCTGATCCGCGCCATGGAAGGCGGTCATACGCCATTAAAGGCGTCCAACAAGACTGTAAAATCGACCAACGTCTGAGACGGTTCGGGGTGCGCCTCAGGCGGTGGCGGGCGCCTGAGGCGGTCGGTGTGGCGCCTGAGGTGGTTTGGATAACGCCTATGAAGACGGCTGAGGCGATCGTGGGTGCGCCTCAGGCGGTCGGAGCGCCTGAGGCGCAGCCTGATCCGCGCCATGGAATGGGTCACCTGAGGCACCGCCTCGGGCGTTGTAAATGTGGTAGGGCCCGCGATGTACCCGCTCTCGCTCCCGTCAACGAATGCCCAAACCGTCCGGAGAGCGGGCCCGGAACTACCGGAGACTCGGTTAGCCTTTAGTTACCGCCTCACAGAATACGAATTATTCAGTGATTTCTGAGATACTTTGGCCAGCGCAACGGCAGCATTCTTTTTAGTATTCCGACTTTAGCTACAGGAATAAACGATTATTATCTGATTAGCTAGGCCCCAAAGTGATGCGTCCAACGGGATTTGACCTCAGACATTGGAATTTGTGAGTATCCGACTTTGGCTGCCGGCCATCCTTACCCAACCTGTGACCAAAATGTGGCCACACCCAAAATTCCAAAGTCGACAAAACGGCCCCATCGCGCGTGCAGAATGACTTCTTGACACGTAATATAGACATGCGTGTCGAGATCGTGTGCTGGGATACGTCGTGGGGCCGTCACGGGCCTCGCGGAGCGCCATGCAACAGTCGCACCCACCCCCCTGCCGCGCCGCTGGGGTGAGCCAGCCCCCCGCGACGCCTCCTACCGATCTTCAACACCTGTGGCATGAACTTGACGAGGGGCAGGGTCCCGTGCCGTGCCGCGTTGCCGGGGTCGCTGTGCTGGGCGACACCAAACTTTCGGCATGTTTTGCGGCGTCGCCTCTGGACCAAATCCACTTTTGACGGGTGCTTCTTAGTTGCCGCCAATCTCATTTAGACGCATGCTTCGTGGGGGGCCGTGGCTTGGAGAGACGGTGAAATGCGGAGCGAAGCCGTTTGGGGTCAAACGTTACCGTGAAAGTGGATTTGGTCAACCAGGGAAGCCACAAAAAAATCCCAAAGTTTGGTGTCGCCCGTTTGGCCGCTTTTCCCCCTGGGGCAGGCCCAGGTTGGGTGGGGATGGCCTTCCACTGATACTTATTAATTCAACTTTAGTTGAACATTTGAGCTGGGGGATCAAAGCGTCCAATGCAGCTAAAGGCTAACCGAGTACATGGTACTTATTCATCACAACAGGGACTGGCCGGAAGCCATGCAGCCAGAAGGAAAAAAATGCCCGAGATAGGAGAAGACACCTGCCCTTGAATAGGGGAACAAAGATACTCGCCCATTCATCACAACAGGGACCAGCCGGAAACCATGCAACCAGACTTAGAGAAGAAAAACGCCCCAGGTCGGGCTTGACATCCGCACCCGACGCACCAGACGTGCCCGCACTCCCAAATAGACTTTGGCTACCACTGATACTGATAAATTCAATCGAACTTGCCCATTTTAGCTCGGGGATCGGAGCATAAATAGGGGAACAAAGATACCCGCCCATTCAGCACAAAAGGAACCGGCCGGAAATCATGCAACCAGACTTAAAAAAAAACAAAAAAAAAAACGCCCAAGATCGGGCTCGACACCCGCACCTGATGCACCCGACGTGCCCGCACCCGCTCCCGTCGCAAACCTCCCAAACAGTCCCGAGAGCAGGCCCAGAACTAGCCATTCATCAATAAAGGGACGGGCCGGAAACCATGCAACCAGAAGACAAACTTATATGTACCCGCCCCAGATCGCG
>VFSX01000373.1:142500-145000 GCA_016618255.1 Chlamydomonas sp. UWO 241 | reverse complement strand
GATCAAACAAGGGATGTGCACGCTCATGACCATCTTTAAGCCGACGACGGTGCTGTCGGGCTTGCGTGCGTTTAAGGTCAAGGGTACAGGGTTTTGAGGTTTTGAAGTGTTTGCGTGTGTGTGCGTGTGTGTGTGTGGGGGGGGGAGGATTAAGCGAGGCATGTGTACGCTCATTACCATTTTCAAGACTACGGTGGTGCTGTCGGGTCTGCATGTGTTAAGGGTTTAGGGCAGCTATTTGATTTTCAGGATTTCGAATTAAGATTCTGCAGCTGGAAAGTGTGAAAATCACACTTTCACACTTTTACACTCAATTCCGACTCAATTCTGCTTGTGAAATCACGCGTTTCGGGTTTCATGTTGGCAGAACCTCTCTCTCTATCTCTCTCTCTCCTGCCTGCCTAGCTATGTGAACGTCTTCAAGAGGCGGGGAGGCGGCTGGAGCGTTCGGGGGCGGCCTGGCCCTTTCCGCGCTGCAGGGGTCGGCAACGCGATGGCGCCGCGCGCGCTCAGGCCCACGTCCCATTTGTAGACAGTAGGCTGATCCGCCATTGCGACTACCATGCGCGTTCGCACGCCCAAGGTCCAACACGAATTTTCACACTTTCGGTCATTCCGGCTGCACAGCCGTCCCCCGAATTAATACTTTACAGCCGGATTACAGCCATATGGCTGCGTGCAGCGGGAAACAAAATCACTGGTTTAGGGTACAGGGTTGGGGGTTTTTGAAGAGTGTGTGTGTGTGTGTGGGGGGGGGGGGTCAAGCGGGGGATAGGCACTCTTATGGCCACCTTCAAGCCGACGGCGGTGCTGCAGGGCCTGTGTGTGTTTAGGGTTCAGGGTTCAGGGTTTGGGGTTTTGAAGTACGTGCGTGTGCGTGTGTGTGTGTGAATGTGTGTGCGTGTGTGCATGTGTGCATGTGTGTATGTATGTGTGTATGTGTGTGTGCGGTGGTGTGTGTGTGAGGATCAAGCAAGGCATGGGCACGCTCATGACCACCGTCAAGCAACCTTCAGGCTGACAGCTGCGTTGTCAGGCCTGCGTGTGTGCGGGGGTGCTTGTGTTGATGTGTGTGTGTGTGTGTGTGTGTAAGGAGGGGGGGGGGTCAGGCGAGGGATGGGCACGCTCATTTTCAGGTCGGCGGCGGGGTTGTCGGGCCTGCGTGTGTGCGTGACGGTGGGTGTGCACGTGTGTGCGTGTGTGTGTGTGTGTGTGAGATTGCGTGAGAGTGTGTGTGTGCGTGGGAGGGTGCATGCATGCGTGTGTGCGTGTGTGTGTGTGCGTATTTCTGTATGTGTATGTGTGTGTGTGTGTGTGTGCGTGCGTTCACACAAGCGGCCTACGCAGTGCACCATCTATCGTGGAATGGGCACGCTCATTACTTTCTTCAAGCTGACGGAGCTGTCATATGTTCGTGTGTGTGTGCGTGTGTGGGGGGTGGGTGGGGGTGGGGTGGGGTGGGTGGGTGTGGGTGTGGTGTTGGGGTCTGCGTGAGACGCATATAATACGCAGCACACTAAACTTTGATCGGCGTATGGCCCTGCCAGGCTCCCCCCTCCCAATACACACACGCACACGCATGCACACGCACGCACGCGCGCGCGCGTGCACGTGCACACACACACACACGCGCACACACACACACACACACACACACACACACACCACACACACACACACACACACACACCTGACACTTGGCCCGACACCCTGGCTGTCGGACGTCGGGTTGGAGCCACCTGTGTGCGTGTGTGTGTGTGTGTGAGCACTCTGTGGGCGCCCCACTCTGTGGGCGCCCCACTCTGTGGGCCCCGCGCAGTCATCGCCGCCGCCTAGGTCGCCCCCCCTTCACCCATGCCGCCGCCGATTCTCGCCGCCTCTCCTCCTCCGTACGCCCCCTGTCGTCGGGCTGCCAATTCAGCAGCCAGTCGACGCATGCATCCAGGAACTCAGTCCATCCGCACTCTCTCGCACGCCCTCCACATGGCAAAAAACACGTGACGCCCTACCGCACAGATTTCCCTCCCCCCGCAGCTCTGCAGCTTCAGACAATGGAGCCCAGGTATCTCAGTGCCATCACCTCGACCGCCATGCGGCCCGAGCCAGCGCTCAACTCGAGCTACCGAGTTCCTCCAGCCGCCACCGTCCCGCCCACCGCCCACTGCCCAGTCGTTCATTCGACCCCACGCCCCACCTCAAGAGACCCACCGCTTATCCCACTGCCGCCCCGTCGACCTCCATACACCCACATGCTCGTCACATGGAGTTGCCCCTCCCCATGCGCCCCATGCGCGCACATGCACCCCATGCACCCCCCCCCATGCTACCAGCGCCTATGTATGCGCCATGTGGCCGGGCCACAGTGTGGCTCCCTCCTCTCTCCCCTCTCCTCCCTCCCTTCTCCTGTCTTCCACCCCTCCATCCCCGCTGCACCCCACCCCATCTTGTGCCCCGCCCCTCCCTAACCCTCCCCCGCCCCTCCCCCTCTCCCTCCGATTAC
>VFSX01000373.1:117500-132500 GCA_016618255.1 Chlamydomonas sp. UWO 241 | reverse complement strand
CAACACACACTTGAAACAAGTACTACACCTACATCTCGGTGGAGGATCGCTGGGTTGAAGCCGTGCATGTGCGCCAGCACACCAGCGAGCTGCTTCGCCCAGACCAGCACGTCGATCGTGCGCACGCCGAACGCCTGCATGGCCACAAACGTGTGAATACAAGTGTGAATACAAGTGTGGATACAAGTGTGATGACGATAAGTTTGGGGAATAGTGTGACGCATCGATGTTTGGGAACTGGGTGTGCATTCTCACTATCGGCTTGGCACAAACCAGCACGTCGATCGTGCATACGCGAAACGCCTGCATGGCCACACAAGCGTGAATACAAGCGTTAAAAAGTGTTAAAAAGTGTCAAGATAAGTGGCAAAGTGCGTGAGACAGTAGTGTTTGCTACTGGGTGTGCGTTCTCGTCGCCGAGCCCTGGACCCAGCAATGCGGCGCTGCTGGTGACGAGGATCTCCGTGCCGCTGACGAGCGGGGTAAAATACGACTGGCCCGGCTCCTGCTAGACTGCCCCTCGGTGGAACACTTAAGGAGCGGCTTGCCCGGCGCTGCCATGGCTTGGCGAGTAGCCGCGGCGCTGCCGCGGCCCGTGCTGGGAGACGGCCCTTATCCTCCCCCCATGCAGGATGCCATGCGGCACCGATCTCGACGAGTTGATCGACGAGCGGAGGAGCTGGCGCCCGTCAATGCATGCTGGACATTGGTCAAGATGGCTGCCCGTGGAGGCGGGCTACCATCACGGCTTCAGCGGTGGCGACCGCCGAGACAACACAGTAAATCCGCTGCGCCAATCGCGGCGTTCGTCACCGCGCTCATCCTCGGGGTCGCTCGTCTGCCGGTGACTGGCGTTGGAAGGTCTTCAGGCAGCCTCCATGACAACTCTGTCGTCCATGCACCCCTGGAGGGTAGGACCTGGCCATGCATGAGGCATGGGGCGCCGGCTGAGCCCCATGCAAACGAGAGCTGGACAGCCATGCACTGCCAGGCGGGGACCGTTCCAGTACTGACTGTACGTAGGACGTAGGACGTTCAGGGCGAACAAGGACAAGGACGCACGGGGCTACGTGCCCACACCCCGCCGCACACAACTCCGTCGTAGCTCAGTGGATTTACGATCCGAGTGTCCTGAATAGCCCTTGTTGCGAGCTTTCCGATGCAAGTCGAATGGTTTCAATCCATGCACATGAGCGTGGGTTATGGTCATGTATGGTAAGTAAAAGGCGTCTCGTACTGCCGCGTCGCGTCCTGCAGGACCCCTGCTGACCGTACGCAGGACGTACGTAAGTACGTCAGGACGTCATTGCGTACCGTGCAGCCCTGGCTCGGAGCGGAATCTGACCGGATTTATTATTATTAATTGTTTTGTAGGCTATTCCGCTGTTCCGCTTTCCACTCAGGGAAAAAATCAATTGTGCTGGGACAACGTGGGGAACATTAGTTGTGCCGGGACAAAGCCGGGAAACAGCGGAATAATAATTGATAGATAAATCCTTCCTAGGGATCACCGCTTGGCATCCCTGCTGTGCCTGCATTGGACACAAGCAGTGCATTGAGCCTCGCATCGAATGCGCAAAGTGTTCAATTGCTGCATCTGTGCCCCCCGGGGAAGAGGGTGGATCTGGGGGGGGGGGGGGAGGGGGGGCGTTCCCTGTCAAGGTCCAGCCCTACCACATTCCCAAAGCTTGAGGCGGCGCCTCAGGCGGCGCATGAACTTGTGCGGATCGGGCAGCGCCTCGTGCGCAACGACCGCCTGAGGCGCCGCCTGAGGCGCACCCCTGATTGCCGCAGGCGCAGCCTTAGGCGTCATCCCGACCGCCTCAGGCGCCACCCAGACCGCCTCAGGCGCCCACCACCGCCTGACGCGCTCCCCCGACCGCCTCAGACGTTTTGACTGCATCCACTTGCGCGGATCAGACGATGGGACTGTGCTTGTGAAGCCCCGACCAACTAGACCCCCACCACCAGAAGCCAACCACCAGTGTGTAGTGCACGGGTGCTATTCGTCGAGCGAAGTCGAGTACGCTGCCTGTTTGGTGTGTCACACGCGACTATACAATTAACGCAGAGCAGAACCCCCCCCCAGCAGGACCTGATACACCATCAAAGGCGTCTGGCGGACTGAAAGATCGGCCAGGCGCACACACAATTCTCCGACACACACACGTAAAAAACTACGCACCGTGCCCTGTGTGCCCATGGTGCTGAGTGCTGGTCCCCTGCCGACACACGCATGCACGTGCACACACACACACACACACACACACACACACACACGCCACAGACACACACATGCACACGCACACACACACACACACACACACACAAACACACGCCACCCACCCCGAACATCGTCATCTGCTCCTGCGCCAGCTTCTTCAGCGACACACCCTGTGTGTGTGTGTGTGCGTGTGTGCGTGCGTGTGCGTGCGTGTGTGTGTGGGGAGGGGGGTCGTCGTCGTCGTCGAAAGCGCAACACAACGGGAGCGCCTAGACCCTGCATACAGCTGGCATAGCGTGTGTGTGTGGGTGTGTGTGTCTTTGTATGTGGGGGGATGCATGTGTGCATGTGTGCTTGTGCACGCACACACCTGCAGGTGCTCCATGACCAGGTAAAGCCCCGAGCGCAGGCCCGCCTCGCTGGTGGGGTCATCTGCGCCCACACCGTAGATCTTGACGGCGTGCCTGGTTTGCGTGGGACAAACACATGGCTGCGTTCGAGGATCATCCAGGAGGGAGGAAGGGGACGGGCTGCACGCGCATCATCGGCCGCTGGGGTGCATGCATGGCGCATGCATGCATGCAGCGGACATCTTCATCCTGATGCAATGGAGGCAACCCACCACCGCCTACCCACCTGTGCCCCAGCTTTGCCGAGATTGCGATCTCGTTGGATATCAGAATCAGCAGCGCGTCGTTCGCCAGAACTTCGCGGTGGAATCGCTTTACGGCTACGCGCGTGCGCCTCCCCTCCACATCAGTGTACCACGCGGTGTACACGTTTGCGAAGCCACCTCGTCCTGTCCGTCCGACGTACTGCAGCGAGGAAGATTGTATGGCGACCTTGGGGTCACGCAGGAGCGACAGCAGGTTCGCCACTGCTGTTGTTGGCATCGTCACTATTTATGCCACGCCCCGTGGCATAAATAGTGGGCTCAGGAATCCTTAGGCGTATGCGATATTGCGTGTGTGGCTGCGTAGGGGGATCCAAGTGTGGACTTTCCCACACCCCGCGCGAACGCGAGATTGCAGCTAGATCTCGTGTTTCAAGAACACAGGAAACCACTATTGAACACATTGGCGTTGCGGAGGCCTGACGTACTGGGTATGTCGTTCACCTCCAAGAACTGAGAGAGTGTCCGTCGTGTGCTTCGTGTTCGGTGTTGCTTCGTCGTCGCGACTGGTGTTCCTCCCAGCCCTTCGATGGCCCAGGCTGGTAGTCTGCCCCCGCCCGCGGAGGAGGCCGCAGCCAAAAACGGCGACAGGCACAGTGTGCAAACGGTGGTTGCGAGGCTCCAGGCTCTGCTGGAGGCTGGACCTCGTATCCACGGGAGGGAGCTGAAAATGATCTCGAACATCGGTGAGGCCGAGCGGAGCTGGGAGCGCGGCAGAGCTTCTTGGAGCGTATCGGCTCGATACAACACCACGCACGCCCACGTGCCCCCCCTCCCCTCGTCAAAGGCTCGGGCGGATTCGGAAACGTCACACTGGCGTGGTTCAATGCCGGCGTCGACAAGCCAAAGCGCAAGGTCGCTGTGAAGCGATTCCATGCGAAGTGCCTGTCGCAGGCCGTCTCCCTGCGGCTGATCGTCGGAGAGCTTGAGCTGATGAAGGAGAAAGCGCAGAGCCAGGAGTGAGTGCGTGTGCATGTGACGCGGATGGAGGGGTGCATGGATAGGTGGGCTGGGTGCATGGCATTCGCGTCAGACGCCATGCATGCATGCAACCGACCCGGTGAGCACCACCAACTGGTCATGTGTGCCGCGTGACGCATCTGCAGGCACGTGGTGGAGTTCATTGGCATTGGCGCGGATGACGATGACATCCAGGTGCGCTCGATCTGTGATGTCGCCGCGTGTGCGAGAGCCACAGCCACCCCTCGTGGGTTTGGTTCAGACCCAACCCAACCCATCCCATCATTGTAAGCGTGGCTGTGCTCGCGCACAATAGGATCGCGCACAATATGATGATGAGATTTTTACAATCCACTGCCGGCGGTCACACGTTCGGTTCCAAAGCTCCAACTGGACTTGAGAGAGCAGGCACGAGGCCCACCAAAAAGGTCAAGCTACAAAAGTAGCTCACGGTAGCGCCAACCACGTAGTGGCGGGCGGTAAGCAAGCAGCACCACAGTTCAGGATCCACACCCAACCCCTCCAATGGCCGGAGGGCGGGCCCAAGGTATATCACCATGAAGGGACCAGAAAGCCCTCCCCCAAACCACCAGAAGCGGGGCTGGTAGCACACCCGCCGCAGCGCTCAACCCAGCGACCACACCGCACCCGCCACCGCCGTCGCGGTCTCCGTCAACCACGAGGCGCGCGCGGTGGAACTGCGCCCGCTTCCCTGCAGCCTTGGCGGCGAGGAAAGCGGGCCACGGCACCCGATGCTGCGCCTCCTCGCGGTCACTGAGGACGTCGAAGACCGCAGTCGACGGGCCCACGCCGCTCAGGCAGCAGCGGTTGCGCACGAAAAGGAGGCCCTGCTCATTTTGCGTGTGATGGGCCTACGTGTGCAAAGACCTCCTGGACCAGCCTTCGTGGTGGCTCGCACGCCCTCTCTAGCTCGTCGCGCCCTGAGATCACGGGGGCAGTCACGGGGACAGTCACGGGGACAATCACGGGGAGATCAAAGGCTCTCTCCCTCTCTCTCTCTCTCTTGCCCCACTCATGACACCTGGCATCCACTGCCCACAAATCAGGGCCCACCCACAGCCCCATCGATCCGCGCAAGCGAATGCGGTCAAAACGTTTGAGGAGGTCGGGGGTGCACCTCAGGCGGTGGCGGGCGCCTGAGGCAGTCGGGGTGACGCCCGAGGCGGTCGGGGTGACGCCCGAGGCGGTCGGGGTGGCGCCTGAGGCGACCAGGGTTGCGCCTTGGGTGGCGCCTCAGGCGGTCGGCGCGCCTGAGGCGCTGCCTCAGATGTCGGGAATGTGGTAGGGGGGCGGATACCTGAGCAGCCTCGCTGTTCCTTGTACCAGAGTTGTTCCCTGGGGCAGCCTCACTCACTCGCTCACTCGCTCACGCACGCACGCACACACCCACACACGCACTCGCTCACGCACGCACTTGCTCGCATACGCACTGCTCACTCACTCACTCACTCACTCACTCACTCGCTCACTCACTCACACTCACTCACTCACTCACTCACTGTCTCTCGCTTGGCTGAAACACACCCACCCACCAACCTTGCACCCACCAACCAACAAATAACCGCAGGGAACGCTGTTCCCCGTGCTCGAGTGCTTACCTCGGGGGCAGCCTCACGCACACACTCACCCACGCATGCACGCACGCACGCACCCACGCACTCTCGCTTCACACACCAACCCGCCAACCACCAACCACCCACCACCCACCCACCGACCACCACCCACCACCCACCCACCACCAACCGACCGCAGGGTTCGCTGTTCCCCGTGCTCGAGTACTTCCCTGGCGGGCAGCCTTATGCACGCACCCACGCATGGACGCACGCACACACCCACGCACTCTCGCTTGACACAGCAACTCACCACCCACCCACCAACCACCAACCGCAGGGGACACTGTTCCTTGTGCTCAAGTACTTACCTGGGGGGCAGCCTCACGCACGCACGCACTCCCTCACCCACTCACGCATGCACACACGCACGCACGCACTCTCGCTTGACACACCAGCTCAGGAACCACCAACCAACCACCAACCAGCCACCCACCACCCACCAACCACAAACCACAGGGGACACCAACCGCAGGGGACACCAACCACAGGGGACACCAACCACCAACCACCCACCCACCACCCACCACAGTTTCAGTTACATCGGCTTTCCAGCCAAGACTACCTCTAGTCCTCGTACCACCGCCTAGACCCAAGTCCAGTTCTGGCCCTAACAATTACTTGTGAGGGGCGGTAGCCACCAGCCAGCTGCCTGCCAACGTGTAGTCCCAGAGCAAAAAGGAGAGCTATTGTGCGACGCCTCCAAAATAGGTCCTACCTGCTTCTAGGGGATAATGGGTCAAGTGGCGCTTGCCAATCTACTTGACCGCCGTGGTGGAGGGGCCGGCGCCTGAGGGGCAGCCGGACCGTATACCACGGCTCTCCACCCGACCCTATCCTGAGCACGCTCAAACGCCGTGTCCGAAAAAGTCTTCCAATCAGAACAAGTGCCACTAGTTTCGCCTAGCTGCTGAATCAGTAGCTTAAGAAAATAGTGTTGGGAGGAGGCTGGAGGCCGGCCTTGCTGCCGAGCCACATCCATTGTGCAGTCAAAAGTTGTTCGAGGAAGACGAGAAGCCGGCATGCGCATCACATGGCCTAGCCACTGCATTGATCGCTTTGCCACAAGGCTCTCAATTGGCTCAGTGTCGCACGCCTGCCGAATATAAGTTAATCTGTGCCGGTCAGCCAGGCGCACACCCAGAATGCGACGAAGGCAGTTAGAGTGGGCAACCTCCAATCGAGTCAGTTGTGTTTTAGTAGGGGCCCATGTTTCGCAGCCGTACAGAAAGTGGGGCAGCACGAAAGTGTTGTAAACCCGCATCTTAGACTGCACTTGCATCTTCTTGCTGGCCCAAATCTGATCAAAAGACGCAAACACGCCCAGCGCGCGACCGACACGCACACCGATCTCCTTTTCCACACCACCACTCTGGGTTATCCAACTCCCTAGATACTTAAATGCAGAGACGGTCTTCACTTCACCACCAGTCAGCGCAAACGTGGGCAGATCCGCGACAAAATCTGCTGGCAAAATCATCACTTCTGTCTTGGCGGCGTTGATTTGCATGCCAAAGCTAGAGGACACTTTGTCAAGGATTTCCAGCATAAGTGCCAACTGAGCTGGGTCATGCGAGAACAAACATAAATCGTCGGCATACATCAGCATTACTATACGCTCAACCGACGACGACAACACAGAGCCGCCGGCTCGGGTCACGACTGACACGCCAGCCCCCTCTGGCATCATGTCTAGCGCCTTTTTCACTATGTGGTCAATAAAAACATTGAACAACACAGGAGCAATGACGCACCCCTGTCGCACACCAGACGACACGGGGAATTCGTGCCCGATTTTCCCAGCCAGCCGCACGGCAGCTGCTGTGTTGGTGTGAAGATCCTCCAACAGATCAATAATGTGCGGATGAACACTATATAATCTAAGGACTCTCCACAGTGCCGCACGGTTTATGCAATCGTAAGCTTTAGAATAGTCGACAAATGCCACAGCCATGCATTGTTTGTACTCGGCATGTGCCGCGCTCAGCGAGCGCAGAGTAAAAATCGCATCAACAGTGCCTCTGCTTTTTCTGAAACCACACTGAGCCTCATGCAACTGACCATCAACCTGCGTGGAGACGCGGTGCAGAAGTATGGCAGCGTACACTTTCCCGGCAATAGAGAGAAGGCGTATACCGCGGTAGTTACCAGGGGAGTCACGCGGACCCTTCCCCTTATATAACGGTGTGATAATAGCAGTTTTCCATTCCCTCGGGGCTCTCCCCGACCGCCATACGGCGATGATGACCCGGTGGAGCCATGCGATGGCAGGTGGGCACCGCAACAGCATGGCGTCCAGCTGGTCACCGCCCGGAGCGGCGGCCGAGCGCAACGCTCGCACACACGCCTCAGCCAGGTCAGGGGGGCGCCCGTGCGCCTCGTCCACCTCTGTGGCGCGTGTGAGCTCAAACGCCGCTACATCGTTCTCCAGCTGGTTCAGGGTCTCGTCGCTGAGCTTGGTCTCCCCGCCATATAGCTTGTCGAATGACTCTGTCATGGCCTTCAGCAGCCCGTCTGGACCGCTGTGCAGGGCGCCCGAGACGTCCCGCATGGCAGGTGGGATCTGATGGCTGCGGCTGCGGCCCGCCAGCCTGTCGCACGCGCGTGCAAACTGGCGCAGATTCTTCTTGCGTAGCATGTCTTGCGCCTCCGCCACCTGCTGGCCGATCCACCTCTCCTGTCTCTCTGCACAGCTGCGTCGGCCGCGCGGTTGGCGCGGTTGCGCTCTCGTTTGGCAGCAGCAGACTTGCTCCTGAGCCATGCCGTGTGCGCCCGCTGCCGGGCGTCCATGAGCCGGAGGGTGCGCTGCGACAGAGTGAACTGCCAGCCGCGCCGCCGGCGGCTGCCGCGTGGAGCGAGGTGGTTGGTGGCCACCTCGTGAATGGCAGCAGCCATCGCGTCGTACTCCGCCTGGGCATCAGCGCCCTCGGGCGGCACGGCCTCCAGCAGCCCAAAGCGATCGGACAGCTGGAGGTTGAACTCACGACGGACAGCCGGGCGCCGCAGTTGTGAAGAGTCCCATGCGCGCGCTGAGAGCCGCCTGCATGGCGGGAGGCTCGCATGCGGAGGCGCATGGACAGTACCACCATGCGGTGATCGCTGTCCCAGGTTGGGCTCCTGCGCACCCTACAGTCTGTCACCGCATGCATGCGGTGGCGCGCGACCAGGATGTAGTCCTTGACGCTGTGCAGGCGGCGCACAGAGCATGCATGCCGTCTGCTCTGTGCAACAGCCATGGGGCTGATGTGGGTGTACTGGTGCTCAGGCCTGTGGGGGTAGAGAGTGTTGGCAGCGCGCAGGCTGCATGCAGTGGCAGTTTCGAGAAGCAGGCGACCGTTCCTGCTGGCCACCGCTGGCTCCGTGAGGGGCAGGTGCTTGCCAACGCATTCGTGGTCGGACACCGAGTCCCTCCCCACTGCTGCATTGAAATCACCTGCCACGATGAGCAGATCGCGCTTGTCGTTGGCCTTGTCCGCGAGCGCCGCTGCTCGAAGGTAGAAGTCGCCAGCCTCCTCTTTCTTGCCGCCTCCGTTGGACTGTAGGCGCTGACGATGGTGATCATCTGCCCACGGTCCGCTGCAAAGCGGGCCTGGATGACCACCCACCAACCAACCACCAATCACCAACCGCAGGGGACACTGTTCCTTGTGCTTAAGTACTTACCTGGGGGGCAGCCTCACGCAAGCACGCACTCACCCACGCATGCACGCACGCACGCACTCTCCAGGAGTTTCCTTGCGTTCAGTCATCCTTTCGCTTTCCCCGAAGATGGCTTCCCTGATTCATAGCGATTTTGGGCGCAGCCCGAAGAATCGCTTCAAAAAGTTCGAAAATCGACAATTTCACACTTTTCCTCGAAGAAATTGCCTCCGCACGTCAGTTTCCCCAAACGCACTCTCCATAAAACCATCGGGGTCGCGCCCTCCGGACTCATTTTTTTTCGTTTCCCGATCGGGAAGGAAACCTCTGGCACACACTCACGCTCTCTCTAGTTGGCATCCCCTCTGGGGGTGTGTTGAAGGGGAGGTGGCGCCACACGTGCGCAGTGGCGGGTGCGGTGTGGTCGCTGAGTAGAGTGCTGCGGCGGGTGTGCTACCAGCCCCGCTTCCAGTGGTTTGGGGGAGGGCTTTCTGGTCCCTTCATGGTTTTATACCTTGGGCCCGCCCTCTGGCCATTTGAGGGGCTGGGTGTGCAGCCTGCACAGTGGTGCTGCTTGCTTGGCGCCCGCCACCAAGTGTGGATGGCGCTACCGTGGGCTACTTGTAGCTTGACCTTTTGTGGGCCTTGAGCCTTGTTTCTCCTAGTCCCACTGGAGCTTTGGAACCGTACGTGTGACCGCCAAAAGTGGATTGTAACCAAACATCATCAGCTCTCTCGCTTGACACACCAACTCACCAACCGCCAACCAACCACCAACCAACCGCAGGGGACACTGTTCCTTGTTTCCAAGTACCTACCTGGGGGCAGCCGCACGCACGCACACTCGCACGCATGCACGCACGCACTCACGCACTCACGCTTGACACACCAGCTCACCAACCACCAACTAACCACCAACCAGCAACCCACCTACCACCACCCAACCACCAACCGCAGGGGACACTGTTCCTTGTGCTCGAGTACTTACCTGGGGGCAGCCTGAAGAGGCTGGTGGCCGACCAGATGCGCGAGTGGAACGTGGGTGTGGACGTTTTTTAGATATGTTGCAGTGTGTCTTGTTTACGGCATCTGGAGCCGGATTTGGGGAGCCATGCAGCGTTCCCTGGGAAGGATTTTAGCAATTAGCTTTTTGCCGGCTCCATCAACTTTGACCGCTCATACCAGGCACAATACACAGCGGGTATTCATGCAACGCATGCCGTTGGGCTGCTCTCGGCAAGATCTTTCCAACGCACCGCTCCACGCCCTCTCCCACCAAGTGTGAGGTGGTTTTCTGGGAAATGGGAAATCCGGCTCGGAGCGGTGTACGGCTCGTGTGTTGTCAGGCCAGATATAAAAACGTACCCGGGTTTGGACTCCTCTTTTTTCCATCATATTTCGTGAAAGTGTCTTTTTGCAACCAAGCTGCCCCCCCCCCCCCCCCCCCCCCCGCATGGGTCGCCCTGTTATCCCTTTTATCTGAAGATGTCAATCATCACCTTCAATGACGCTCTGGCATGGTGCATCCAGATCGCGAGCGTGCTCGCGGCCCTGCACTTTTATCACACACACTCACACACACATTCCATTCCATTCCACTCCAGATCGTTACAAATACAACGGCAATATCGTTCCAAAGGTCTGCATGAGGGCGTCTGTCAACAGCGGGTGACCACTCGCCGTTACACACACACTCACACACACACACACACACACACACACACACCGCAGTCCCTCCCCGCCAACTCGACAGACACGTTGCGTGGTGCATTCAGATCACGAGCGTGCTCGCGGCCCTGCACTTTATCACACACACACACACACACACACACTGCAGTCCCGCCCCGCCAACTTGACAGACACGTTGCGTGGTGCATCCAGATAACGAGCTTGCTCGCGGCCCTGCACTTTATCACACACACACGCACACACACACACACCGCAGTCCCGCCCCGCCAACTCGACAGACGCGCTCGCGTGGTGCATCCAGATCGCGAGCGTGCTTGCGGCCCTGCACTTGACCACACACACACACACACACACACACTGCAGTCCCGTCCCGCCAACTCGACAGACGCGCTCGCGTGGTGCATTCAGATCACGAGCGTACTCGCGGCCCTGCACTTCATCACACGCACACACACACAGAGAGAGAGAGAGAGAGATCGTCACAAAGAACTCTGCACGGCAGACCTAGATAGGCTGTTTCTAGTCATCAATTGAGGAGATTCCGTTTGAAGGCGGGAGACCAACCGTGCGCCAGCAAGAGGGTGAACAACCTCATTCGTAAAGCAGTGGGGGAAAGGGGCAGTGGCGGGTCATTGACGGCTGTGTTCGTCAATCCGCCTCGACTGAGTTTAAACTAGGTGTCGGCAGAAGGACTTCCACAGTTGTGGAAATCATGCTAAGATGATCCACTCGGTGGTGACTCGCTCGGCGAACTCGGGGCGCTCGGGGATGTCGCGTGTGAAGTTGAAGAGATGGATGTTTGCGGAGGGCGTAGAACGTGACGGAGTGGGCGCAAAAGTCACCGGCGTGAGCCGGAAGAAGGTGATGGCGCCGCCGGCATAGAGCGAAGTCGTGTCCGAACAGCGGTAGTCGTGCAAGTGGGAGGCAGTGGCAGGGAGGCAGCGGGAGGTAATCGGAGGGAGAGGGGGAGGGGCGGGGGAGGGTTAGGGAGGGCGGGGGGCACAAGATGGGGTGGGGTGCAGCGGGGATGGAGGGGTGGAAGACAGGAGAAGGGAGGAGGAGAGGGGAGAGAGGAGGGAGCCACACTGTGGCCCGGCCACATGGCGCATACATAGGCGCTGGTAGCATGGGGGGGGGTGCATGGGGCGCATGGGGAGGGGCAACTCCATGTGACGAGCATGTGGGTGTATGGAGGTCGACGGGGCGGCAGTGGGATAAGCGGTGGGTCTCTTGAGGTGGGGCGTGGGGTCGAATGAACGACTGGGCAGTGGGCTGTGGGCGGGACGGTGGCGGCTGGAGGAACTCGGTAGCTCAAGCGCTGAGCGCTGAGCGTTGGCTCGGGCCGCATGGCGGTCGAGGTGATGGCACTGAGATACCTGGGCTCCGTTGTCTGAAGCTGTAGAGCTGCGGGGGGGGGGAAATCTGTGCGGTAGGGCGTCACGTGTTTTTTGCCATGTGGAGGGCGTGCGAGAGAGTGCGGATGGACTGAGTTCCTGGATGCATGCGTCGACTGGCTGCTGAATTGGCAGCCCGACGACAGGGGGCGTACGGAGGAGGAGAGGCGGCGAGAATCGGCGGCGGCATGGGTGAAGGGGGGTCGGCGTAGGCGGCGGCGATGACTGCGCGGGCGCAGCGCCCACTGAGTGGGGCGCCCACAGAGTGGGGCGCCCACAGAGTGGGGCGCCCACACACACACACAGACACACACACACCGCAGTCCCCCCCCGCCAACTCGACAGACGCGCTCACGTGGTGCATTCAGATCACGAGCGTGCTCGCGGCCCTGCACTTTATCACACACACACACACACACACACACACTCTGCAGCCCCGCCCCGCCAACACGACAGACGCGCTCACGTGGTGCATCCAGATCGCGAGCGTGCTTGCGGCCCTGCACTTGACCACACACACACACACAAACACACACACACACAATCTGCAGCCCCGCCCCGCCTACTCGACATACGCTCTGGCATGGTGCATCCAGATCGCGAGCGTGCTCGCGGCCCTGCACTTTTATCACACACACACACACACATTCCATTCCATTCCACTCCAGATCGTTATAAATACAACGGCAATATCGTTCCAAAGGTCTGCATGAGGGCGTCTGTCAATAGCGGGTGACCACTTACCGTTGCACACACACACACTCACACACACACACACTCACACACACCGCAGTCCCGCCCCGCCAACTCGACAGACGCTCGCGCGGTGCATACAGATCACAAGCGTGCTCGCGGCCCTGCACTTTATCACACACACTCACACACACACCGCAGTCCCTCCCCGCCAACTCGACAGACACGTTGCGTGGTGCATTCAGATCACGAGCGTGCTCGCGGCCCTGCACTTTATCACACACACACACACACACACACTGCAGTCCCGCCCCGCCAACTTGACAGACACGTTGCGTGGTGCATCCAGATAACGAGCGTGCTCGCGGCCCTGCACTTTATCACACACACACACACACACACACACACCGCAGTCCCGCCCCGCCAACTCGACAGACGCGCTCGCGTGGTGCATCCAGATCGCGAGCGTGCTTGCGGCCCTGCACTTGACCACACACACACACACTCACACACACACACTGCAGTCCCGTCCCGCCAACTCGACAGACGCGCTCGCGTGGTGCTTTCATATCACGAGCGTGCTCGCGGCCCTGCACTTCATTACACGCACACACACACACACACACACACACACACACACACACACACCGCAGTCCCGCCCCGCCAACTCGACAGACGCGCTTGCGTGGTGCATCTAGATCGAAAGCGTGCTTGCAGCCCTGCACGTGACCACACACACACACACACACAACGCAGTCCCGCCCCGCCAACTCGACAGATACGTTGCGTGGTGCATCCAGATCACGAGCGTGCTCGTGGCCCTGCACTTTATCACACACACACACACTCACACATACACACACACACACCGCAGTCCCGCCCCGCCAACTCGACAGACGCGCTCGCGTGGTGAATCCAGATCGCGAGCGTGCTTGCGGCCCTGCACGTGACCACACACACACACACACACACACACTGCAGTCTAGCCCCGTCAACTCGACAGACGCGCTCGCTTGGTGCATCCAGATCGAAAGCGTGCTTGCGGCCCTGCACGTGACCACACACACACACACACACACACACACTCTGCAGTCCCGCCCCGCCAACACGACAGACGTGCTCGCGTGGTGCATCCAGATCGCGAGCGTGCTTGCGGCCCTAGACTTGACCACACACACACACACACACACACCGCAGTCCCGCCCCGCCAGCTCGACAGACACGTTGCGTGGTGCATCCAGATCACGAGCGTGCTCGCGGCCCTGCACTTTATCACACACACACACACACACACACACACACACACACCGCAGTCCCTCCCCGCCAACTCGACAGACACGTTGCGTGGTGCATTCAGATCACAAGCGTGCTCGCGGCCCTGCACTTTATCACACACACACACACACACAAACACCGCAGTCCCGCCCCGCCAACTCGACAGACACGTTGCGTGGTGCATCCAGATCACGAGCGTGCTCGCGGCCCTGCACTTTATCACACACACACACACACACACACACACGCACACACACACACACACACACACACCGCAGTCCCGCCCCGCCAACTCGACAGACGCGCTCGCGTGGTGCATCCAGATTGCGAGCGTGCTCGCGGCCCTGCACTCGAGCGAACCAAAGGTCCTCCACAGGGACATCAAGCTGGAGAACGTGCTGCTTACGAGGTGGGCTGTGAGGATTCATACGCCCGTTCTATACATCTCATGGGGATGTCAGATGTCGCATGAGACACACGGTGCTGAGCGTCCAACAGAGTGGCGCGGCCTATCGACAGTAGGCAGTTTGGGCCCATTCCAGCAAGCCGAAAGTCCTCCTCAGGGACATCAAGCTGGAGAAGATGCTGCTCGTGAGGTTTGTGCTTGGGCTGGGTTCAGCGGTCTTGAGATGACACACAGGTGTCCAACAGACTGTCAGACCGACCCATCCTCAGAAGCCTTGTCGAGGGTTGAGGGTGTGACGACGCGTGATGTCAAAGGGCCCTCCACAGAGACATCAAGCTGGAGAACGTGCTGTGTGCCTGGGCTGGGTTCAGCGGTCTTGATATGACACACAGGTGTCCAACAAACTGTCAGACCGA
>VFSX01000373.1:45000-112500 GCA_016618255.1 Chlamydomonas sp. UWO 241 | reverse complement strand
ACACACACGCACACACACACACACACACGCGCACGCACGCACACGTACACACACACACACACACACGCGCGCGCACGCAGCTGGAGAAGACGTGGACCAAGCGTTCGCGCAGCAAGAGCGGCGATTAACGCACACACATAGTCGGGGTTCACATGCGCACCGTGCGGGAGAAGTGCCAGGGTGTGCTGTGCGTCGGTCCTGCCAGCGCACGCCCCTGCACACACACACACACATACACACACACACACGCACACACGCACACACACACACACGCGCGCGCAGCTGGAGAAGACGTGGACCAAGCGCGCGCGCAGCAAGAGCGGCGACGCGCATCCGCTCCTGTCTACTAGGCGCTCCGTTAACACCAGCGATGGAGGCGGGCAAGCGAATGGGGAGCTCAAGCGGGATTCCCCAAAGCCGGGTGGGACCCCGACCAAGCTGGGGGGGGCATGGCCACGAGGCGTGCACAGCCCGGGCAAGGGGAGCCCAGTGCAGCACGCTCTGGTGGGTCCAGGCGTGTGTGAGTGTGTGTGTGTGCTTGTGTGTGTGTTGGGGGGTGGCATGCCCAGCCCTGGAAAGGCAAGCCCAGTGCAGCGCACTCTGGTGGGTCCAGGCGTGTGTGAGTGTGGGTGTGTTGTGCTTGTGTGTGTGTGTATGTGTGTGCGCGCGCGCGTGTGTGTGTGTGTGTGCGTGTGTGTGTGCGTGTGTTGGGGGGGGGGCATGCTCAACCCTGGCAAGAGAAGCCCAGTGCAGCGCGCTCTGGTGGGTCCAGGCGTGTGTGTGTGTGCTCGTGGGTGGGTGGGTGGGTGGGGGCATGCACAGCCCTGGCAAGGGAAGCCCAGTGCAGCGCGCTCTAGTGGGTCCAGGCGTGTGTGAGTGTGTGTGTGTGCTTGTGGGTGTGGGTGTGGGTGGGTGAGGTGGCATGCACAGCCCCGGCAAGGGAAGCTTAGTGCAGCGCGCTCTGGTGGGTCCAGGCGTGTGTGAGTGTGGGTGTGGGTGTGCTTGTGGGGGGGGGGGGGCAGCATGCACAGCCCAGGCAAGGCAAGCCCAGTGCAGCGCGTTCTGATGGGTCGAGGTGTGGGTGTGGGTGTGGGTGCCTGTGTGTGTGCCTGTGTGTGTGTGCGTCTGCGGTGGGTGTGGATGCATGAGCGTGCAAACACACACATTCCATTCCATTCCAGATCGTTACAAAGATAACGGCGATATCGTTCCAGAGGTCTGCATACCATAGTCTTGCTTGGCCTTCCCGCCGAATTAAGTCCGAAAACGCACCGCAAAGGCTCCGTACACGTGAAACTAAGTCCAAATCCGCCCCGCACAGATAAGAAGCTTTCTGCGAGATTTGAACCCGGACCAACGCTCTACAAGCCCCGCAAAAAGCCGCCGTGAAGGCAGCGCAAAGACGAAATTAAGTCGAAAAATGCCCCACAAAAGCCCAAATTTACAAATAAAGTGGGCCTTTAGTTGACCCACGGGAAGGCTAAGCGAGACTTCGGTAAGGGCGTCTGTCAATAGCAGGTGACCACTCGTCGCTATGAGGACACACACACACGCACACACACGCATGCACACACACGCACACACACAGTCACAGGCCCTCCCGCGCCTCGTCGCCAACGCCTCGCTGCGCGAGCTGCGGGACCTTGACCTCGACAGCAACAGCTGCACGCTCACACTGGTGGCTGAGGCTGATGCGGGCACAGAGGCAGAGGACACGAGGGTGTGTGTGTGTGTGTGTGTGTGTGTGTGGCTGAGGCTGGTGCGGGCACAGAGGCAGAGGCCACGAGTGTGTGTTTGTGGTTGGGTGGGTGGGTGGGGCTGAGGCTGAGGCGGGCACGGAGGCAGAGGACGCGAGGGTTTTTGTGTGTGTTTGTGTGTGTGTGGCTGTGTGTGTGGCTGAGGCTGCTGTGGGCACGGAGGCAGCAGACGCGAGGGTGAGTGTTTGTGTGTGTGAGCGTGTGTGTGTCTGCGTGTGTGTGTGGCTGAGGCTGTGTGTGTGTGGCTGAGGCTGATGCGGGCAGAGGACGCGAGGGTGAGTGAGTGTGTGTGTGTGTGGCTGAGGCTGTTGTGGGCACGGAGGCTGAGGACGCGAGGGTGATTGTGTGTGTGTGTGTGAGTGTGTGTGTGTGTGGCTGAGGCTGTTGTGGGCACGGAGGCTGAGGACGCGAGGGTGAGTGTGTTTGTGTGTGTGTGTGTGTGGCTGAGGCTGTGGGTGTGTGGCTGCGGCTGATGCGGGCAGAGCATGCGAGGGTGAGTGTGTGTGTGTGCGTGCGTGGCTGAGGCTGCTGTGGGAACAGACGCATATGTCTTGGGATGAGGGTGGGAGAGGGAGACCAAGTGTGTGTATGTGTGTGTGTGTTTGTGTGTGTGGCTGAGGCTGATGTGGGCACGGAGGCAGAGGATGCGAGGGTGAGTGTTTGTGTGTGTATGTGTGTGTGGCGCGGGAGGGCCTGTGTGTGTCTGTGTGTGTGAGTGTGTGTGCGTGTGACCCACGGCAGCAATCTCGCCAAATATGTTTTGCATCGCTGGGCGGGCAAGGGGAGGCAGAACAGCAGATTCTCGACCCCATGATAATATATATAAAAAAAATCAAACCGGACCGGCGCCATGCCCTTCCACTCCCTAAGTTACGTCCATACCCACTCCTCACAAAACGGGCTGCGGAGGATTGGTTGGGTGGGTGGTCCGGAGACTCACAAAAAACACTTTCTACCTGACTTTCTACCCTGACCTCCGTTTGATGTGAAGTGGGCGCGTTGGATTCCTCGTGTCAAGAGAAGTCCTAATCCACCTTCGGATCACATGCACGCCCAATAGATAGTGCAGTGGCGTGGGTGTGTGAGGGGGTCCCACACCGGACGGCTGGTGTGGACCACTGGTTCACACCCCTTGCGAGCCAGAACGCTCTGCAGACCTCCGATTGGGCTGGTGAAGCACGCGCTGGATTCGTCTAACGACAGGGATGCCCAGTGCATGGTCGCTCATGTGTTAAATTAGTTGGGAGGGCGTGGATGGGGCCTTGAGGTGTGGGGCTGTACCAGGGCGTGAGGTCATTTTCAAGAAGTTGGTGTGAGTTGCACAGCCATCAAATGAATCCATAGATAGGGAATGGTGTTGCGGAGCTGCCCACCAAGTCTTGACTGAAGCAGGTAAGCGGAAGGTGTACTTTGGGTTGGTTGGTCCCCCCAGGGACTTTTTCAAAAAAAAACATCATGGGGTCTGGAAAAAACAAATCCCCCCCCCCCCCTGACATCACTGATGTGGGTTTGGGGGGGGGGGGAGTGTGTGTGTGCACGCTCGCACTGGGTGCTGTGGCTACTGCCGGGATAGGACACGCGCTGCTGGCGAGGGTGGGGGAGAGAGGAAGATGAGAGAGGAGGGAGAGAGGTGGAGAGAGAGGGAGACAGGGAGAGGAGGGGAGAGAGTGTGCGCGTGTTAATGTTGTGCGTGCACACACACACACACACACATACACGCACACACACACGCACGTGCAGCACCATACGTCGTGCATGATCGCCGGCTGGTGACACACACACACGCACGCACACGCACGCACGCACGCACATGCTCGTACAGGACGACGCCGAAACGTCGCGCATGCTCACCGGCTGGCGACACACACACACACACGCACACACACAGGCACACACACACGCATGCACACCCAGGCAGCGCCGCGCCGACACGTCGCGCAGGATCGCCGGCTGGTGACACACTTACACACACACGCACACGCGCACACACACACGCCCAGGCAGCGCCACGCCGACACGCCGCACTTGATTGCCGGCTGGTGTCACACACATGCACACACACACACGCACACACACACACACGCACGCCCAGGCAGCGCCACGCCGACACTTCGCGCATGATCGCCGGCTGGTGTCACGCACACACACACAAACACACACACAAACACACACGCACAAACACACACACACACGCGCCCAGGCAGCGCCACGCCGACACGTCGCGCATGATCGCCGGCTGGTGACACACTTACACACACACACGCACACACGCACGCCCAAGCAGCGCCACGCCGACACATCGCGCATGATCGCTGGCTGGTGTCACGCACACACACACACACACGCACACGCACGCACACACACACATGCCCAGGCAGCGCCACGCCGACACGTCGCGCATGATCGCCGGCTGGTGACACACACACATTCCATTCCATTCCATAATGTTACACGACTGCAACAGCACTACCCGTACTTAAGTACTGGCAATGTTCCAGAGATCAAAAGGCACGTGTGTGTCGTTCTACAGCGGGGGACCAATCAGCGCTAAGAGGGGTACATCACATGGCGGGGGGGGGGGGTTGCCACTCGGGCCAACCAACTTCAACTTTCAACTTCATTCAACCTCAATCGCGGCGTATCATCCCCCCATGGGCTGATTAATTCCATGGGGCGATAGTTGGGGGTAGGCAGGCCTAGAGGACGTCGGATCAGCTCCTCGATGGCTGGCTGGTGTCACGCACACACACACACACACGCACACGCACGCACACACACACATGCCCAGGCAGCGCCACGCCGACACGTCGCGCATGATCGCCGGCTGGTGACACACACACATTCCATTCCATTCCATAATGTTACACGACTGCAACAGCACTACCCGTACTGGCAATGTTCCAGAGGTCAAAAGGCACATGTGTGTCGTTCTACAGCGGGGGACCAATCAGCGCTAAGAGGGGTACATCACATGGCGGGGGGGGGGGGGTGCCACTCGGGCCAACCAACTTCAACTTTCAACTTCATTCAACCTCAATCGCGGCGTATCATCCCCCCATGGGCTGATTAATTCCATGGGGCGATAGTTGGGGGTAGGCAGGCCTAGAGGACGTCGGATCAGCTCCTCGATGGCTGGCTGGTGTCACGCACACACACACACACACGCACACGCACGCACACACACACATGCCCAGGCAGCGCCACGCCGACACGTCGCGCATGATCGTCGGCTGGTGACACACACACATTCCATTCCATTCCATAATGTTACACGACTGCAACAGCACTACCCGTACTTAAGTACTGGCAATGTTCCAGAGATCAAAAGGCACGTGTGTGTCGTTCTACAGCGGGGGACCAATCAGCGCTAAGAGGGGTACATCACATGGCGGGGGGGGGGTGCCACTCGGGCCAACCAACTTCAACTTTCAACTTCATTCAACCTCAATCGCGGCGTATCATCCCCCCATGGGCTGATTAATTCAATGGGGCGATAGTTGGGGGTCGGCAGGCCTAGAGGACGTCGGATCAGCTCCTCGATGGGGCGACGGGCGAGCGTAGGCGGCGGGCCTGGGATAGGGGGCGGCGGCGGATCATCTCCATGAGCCAACGAACTCGATGGGGCGAAGATGAACGTAGGCAGGGGCGCAGGGATGGGGCGGCGGATCATCTCCATGGGCCTCTGAACTCCATGGGGCGATGATGTAGGTAGGCAGGGGGCGGAGGCAGGGGCGAGGGAGGAGAGGCTGGGGCGTGGGGGGTGGTGAGGCGGATCATCTCCATGGGCCTGTGAAGTCCATGGGGCGATGATGTAGGTAGGCAGAGGGTGGAGGCAGGGGCAAGGGAGGAAAGGCTGGGGGGAGGGGGGGGGGAGGGAGGGCCAGCATGGGGTCGGCGCGCGTGAGGGCGCATGGGCGGGAGGCGCATGGGGCGGGGGTGCATGGGCCTGCATGGCGCGCACACGGGACGGCAAGCTCCATGTGGGGGTGGAGCGTGGGCGGGTAGTCGACTGTGGGGTGGTGAAGGTGGGGGATAGGTGGACTGTGTAGTTTGGAGCGTGTCAGTGGGAGTGAAGGGTGCTGAAGGGGGGGGCATGGCGATGTGAGGTTCTCTGTGGTGCATGGTGGTGGGGCGCCGCAGTGGGGCGCGGCCGAGGATCTACTCGGCGGAGGCGAGGCGGTCTGGGATGCGGTCGACAGTCGGCCGAGGAGCTGTTCGGCGCTGGCGAGGGCATGGAGACGGGCTCTGCGATGCCATTTTGAATTTGGGGGTCGAGTTGCTCGGCTCGTTGAGGCTGCCCTTCGGACGATGGCGATGGTGGATAGTCCAGGATGGGCCACACACACACACACACACACACGCACGCACGCCCAGGCAGCGCCACGCCGACACGCCGCGCATGATCGCCGGCTGGTGTCACACACACACGCACACACACACACACACACAAACACATACTCACACGCCCAGGCAGCGCCACGCCGACACGTCGCGCATGATCACCGCCTGGTGTCACACACATACACACACACACGCACACACGCACGCCCAGGCAGCGCCACGCCGACACGTCGCGCATGATCGCCGCCTGGTGACACACACACACACACGCCCAGGCAGCGCCGCGCCGACATGTCGCGCATGATCGCCGGCTGGTGTCACACACACACACACACACACACACGCCCAGGCAGTGCCGCGCCGACACGTCGCGCATGATCGCCGGCTGGTGACACACACACACACACACACACACACACACACACACGCACACACGCCAGGCAGCGCCATGCCGACACGTTGCGCATAATCGCCGACTGGTGACAGACACACACACACGCCCAGGCAGCGCCATGCCGACACGTCGCGCATGATCGCCGGCTGGTGTCACACACGCACACACACGCACGCACTCACACACACACATGCCCGGGCAGGACGACGCCGAAACGTCGCGCATGCTCACCGGCCGCGGTTCTACTGATCCGAAGGAGCAGGCGGGCGTGGGCATGATGGTGAGTCACACGCAGGAGGCGGAGGGGGGGGGGTTAAATCGGAAATGGCAGGCTGTCGATACAGACTGTCCACGTCGCGCATGCTTGCTGGTCGCGTGTCGACTGATCCGGAGGAGCAGATGGGCGCGGGCATGATGGTGGGTCAAAGGCGGGGGGTGAGGGGGGGGGCGTTGAGATGAGGCTGATAAAGCAGCAGTGAGGCCTGTGATGCATCCTAGCACTAGGATGCATCTCAGGCCACACTGCTGCTTGATCAGCCTCATCTCAACAGGGGGGGGGAGGGGGGGGGCAGAAAACTCGGAAATTGCAAGCTGTCGATACAGAATGTCCGCGTCGCACATGCCTGCTGGCTGCGTGTCGACTGATCCGGAGGAGCTTCAGACGGGTGTGGGAATGTGCATGGTGGTGGGTCACAAGCCGGGGGGAGAGGGGGGGGGGGGCAGACAGCTCAGACGTTGCAAGCTGTCGATACAGACTGTCCACGTCGCGCATGCTTGCTGGTCGCGTGTCGACTGATCCGGACGAGCCCCAGACGGGCATGGGAATGTCCATGGTGGTGGGTCACAAGGCTGGGGGGGGGAGCAGAAAATCGGAAGGTATGGGGCCTTAACATAATGGATTGTCTCGGGAGGTGGGGACCTCACAAGCGATGACTGATTCGGAGGAACAGACGGGCGTGGGCGTGTAGGTGGTGGGCATTGTTATTTTGTATTTTCAGGATTTTTAACACAGCGGCGCGCGTCTGTTACCACCCGCAACACGCCCACACGTTACCACACTAATCGCAGTCGCCATCTGTGTTAACAGTCTCTCTCTTTTTATCTCTGTCTCTCTCTCTCTTGTCTCTCTCTCTCCCCTCCCTCTCTGCGTCTCTCACCCTGCCACTCTGTCTCTCTCTCCCTCCGTCTATGTCTCTCTGTCCCTCTATCTCTCTCTCTCTCTATCTATCTATTTTCCCTCTCTCTCCGCCGCACTTTCTCTCTTTTGATCCCTTTGCCCATGTGCCTGCGCACAGCCGCGCGCATCTGTCGCTATCAGCGACAAGCTCGACGCGCCGCCAACAGCACGACCACAACCACCACCGCCACCTCGCTGCGTGATGCACGGCGCTCCCTTGTTCCCCAGCGCTGCACCCCGGCCCCCACACCCTCCACACCCTTTACACACCCCACACCCTCCACACGCACAGCTGCGTGCGTCTATCGGCGACGAGCTCGACGTTCTGCCGACAGCACGTCTACCATCACCACCACCACCGCCACCTCGCTGCTTGATGAATGGCACTCCCTTGTTCCCCAGCGCTGCACCCCGGCCCCCACACCCTCCACACCCTCCACACCCTCGCACACACCCCACATCCTCCACACGCACAGCCGCGTGCATCTGTCGCCACCAGCAAGAATCTCGACGAGCCGCCGACGGCACGGCCACCACCACCACCACCGCCACCTTGCTGCGTGATGAACGGCACTCCCTTGTTCTCCAGCGCTGTACCCCGGCCCCCACACCCTCCACACCCTGCACACCTTCCACACGTGCAACCGCGCGCATATGTCGCCATGAGCAACGAGCTCGGCGTGCCGCCAACGGCACGACCACCACCACCACCACCACCACCGTCACCTCGCTGCGTGATGCACGGCACTCCCTTGTTCCCCAGCGCTGCGGCCCGGCCCCCACACCCTCCACACCCTCGCACACACCCCACACCCTCTGCACGCGCAGCCGCGCACGTCTGTCGCTATCAGCGACGAGGTCGACGAGCCGCCGACGACGGCGGGGGCGCCCGACTACGTCGTATTGACCATCATGCCCGTGCGCACGGTGGACGGCAGGCAGAGCGACGCAAGGGGCAGCGGGGGCGATTGCACCGTCGGCGCGGTCAGCCGCCCTGTCGAGATCAGGCAGATAGACGGCGCCGTCGTGCTGGCTAATCTCCCCGTGGAGCACAGGGAGAGCGACGCAGGGGGCGCCGGGGGCGCAGTCCGCCGCTCTGTCGAGATCAGGCAGATGGACGGCACCGTCGTGCTGACGACTCTGCCCGGGCCCCCCGTGGAGCGCAGGGAGAGCGATGCCGGGGGCGATGGCACCGTCGGCGCAGTCGGACGCCCTGTCGAGATCAGGCAGACGGACGGAACCATCTTGCTGACCACTCTGCCCGGGCGCCACGCAGAGCGCACGCAGAGCGACGCCGGGGGCGCCAGGGCCAACGGCGCCGTCGGCCGCACTATTGAGATCAGGCAGATGGACGGAACGGTGCTGCTGACCACTCTCCCCGGGCCCCCCACGGAGGGCAGGGAGAGCAACGCAGGGGGCGCCGGGGGCAGCGGCTGCCCTGTTGAGATCAGGGAGAATGATGTTGCGGGCGCGGCCGGCCGCCCTGGGGAGAGCGGGCAGGGCGGCACGAGAGGGCATTGCAGCAGCGCGGGCGGCGGCGCGGGTGTGAGCGGCGGAAGTGTGGCGCAGGCTGGGACGATGCCGACCGGTGAGACAGCAGCAGCCGGCGCGCATGTGCGCGCGCACACACATGCGGCAGACAGCGCACGCATGCACACACACACAGACACCCCCACACACACACACACACAGCAGCAGCAGCAGACAGCGCACACACACACACACAAAGAGCAGACAGCGTGCATGTGTGTGCACGCAGCACACACACACAAACAGCAGACAGCGCGCATATGCACACGCACGCACACACGCTCCTCACCCACACCACGCGACCGCGCGCACGAAGGCATGCTGTCTCGCCCCAGAGCCCTTGAAACCCCGCACCCCTGATGATAGATGTTACAGTCGTGTGTGACGCATCTACCGTAGTACCGCGTTGCCTTGCCGCCACTTTTATAAAGGGGGTAATTGTTTAGAATTTCGGTGCTTTGCCGCGGGATTTTTTTGGATTTTTCCCGTTTTGACGTCACTTTTGGCGTTTTTTTACTTTTTCGTCAACATGTTTTAGAATCGGCCTTGCCGCGACGTTTTCCGAATTATTGAATCGGCAAGGCAAAGCGGTACTACGGTAACAGGCAGCGTATTCGACCTTGCTCGGCGTATATCTCTGAACAGCCTCAAACCCTACCCTTCCCCCAGACCCTTCAGGCTCCCCTCTTATCACACGGGTCGCCGACCACGCCGCCCCATCAGCGATGCACAACTGCCTGCCGATGCGTAGTCCTAAAGCACAAAAGAGAGACACCAACCGCGCCTCAAACCCCACCCCGCACCCAAACTCTGCAGGCTTCCCACACCTCGCATGCGGCGTCGCCGACCACGCCGCCCTGTCAGCGCTGCACAGCCCGCGCTCTGGCGGCCCGCGCTCGGTGTTCGTGACGGTCCAGTGGAACGACGCGGCCACAACCACGGCGTCATTTGAGGCCCAGCGCACACCCACCGCGAGCCACATGTCTGAAGCCCTGGCAGGGACTGGCGCGACCAACACGGGGGACCTGCCGGCTGCGCTGGGCCTGGTGCAGCCGGCGGCGTCCGTCGTGATGCACGACCTCACGCGTGAGACCGGAAGCCTCATGTACATGGCGCCAGAGGTTGGTGGCTCGGTAGCAGGCAGGCAGCTGGCAGGCAGCTAGCAGGCAGCTGGCAGGCAACTGGCACCTAGAATCAGGCCGCAGGCGGCATCTGTCGTGATGCACGACCTCACGTGTGAGACCGGAAGCTTCATGTACATGGCGCTAGAGGTGGGTGGCTCGGTAGCAGGCAGGCAGCTGCACAGCAATTTCGTGGGGGGAGAAAAGTGCCGGGTCTGAGGGCAAGTACTGAAAGTGCCGCCAAGGACGCGCCTTAGCCCGAGAGCTAGATAGAGACGTTCTTCAACAAGCGTTTTCTGTCGCTGCGGTAGGGGACCTAGGGGTGCGCCCACGCTCTTTACAGAGTTGGGGTTCCCTACCACCAACAGCCAGCCATCTCAGAAAGGTGCTCGGGCCATACGCGCCGAGCACGGTCTTATACGCCTTTAGAGGTGTCCCTGACTGTAACATCCATCATTATGGTATGTTCTCTTCTTGTGGGCTTGGAGGCCCCGCTGGGCGCAGGGTGGCTGTTTCCGCGGGCCGCACACTCGGTGCGCCCTCGTCACGCCGTCCGAGCCCAAACGGAGAGAGCATACCATAATAGAGTGTCCTTGCGGTGCTCTCTGGCTAGGAGGCGTGTCCTTGGAGGCAGTTTCGTGCTGTTCTAGTCAGGGGGGCAGCAGAGCGAACTCGCCCACGGGGCCTTCCAAGATGCCCTCCTCGCAGCAGACGCTATTCCTAGACCCATGTGATGCCAGAGGCGGATGCATGCATGGAAGTCGGTTCTAGCCTCTAACCAGTGTCACACGCTAAACCCCACGCCACGCGCATGAGTTCCCCGAGGTCCCGCGCGGCCACATATGGCATCATATAGGTCTAGGAATAGCGTCTGCTGCGAGGAGGGCATCTTGGAAGGCCCCGAAGGCGAGTTCGCTCTCCTGCCCTCCTGACTAGAACAGCACGAAACTGCCTCCAAGGACACGCCTCCTAGCCAGAGAGCTCCAGAAGGACATTAAAACGAGGCCTTTCCCCCCGCTGGATCTTGGAGGGCGTGTCGAGGGTGCACCCGAGTGTGCGACCCTGTTTGCACGCACCCCGCGCCCTTCGCGGCCTCCAAGAGCAAAGCGGGGAAAAGGCCTCGTTATAATGTCTTTACTAGGCCGTACGCTCGGCGGTGGCTCCTTTGAGGCACTTTCATTACTTGCCCTCAGACCCGACGCTTTTCCCCCCACACAAAACTGCTGTGCAACTGGCAGGCAGCTGGCACCTAGAATCAGGCCGCAAGCAGCATCTGTCGTGATGCAAGACCTCAGGCGTGAGACCGGAAGCCTAATGTACATGGCGCCAGATGTGGGTGGCTCAGTAGCAGGCAGGCAGCTAGCAGGCAGCTAGCAGGCATCTAGGAGGCAGCTGGCAGGCAGCTGGCAGGCAGCTAGCAGGCAACTGGCAGGCAGCTAGCAGGCATCTAGGAGGCAGCTGGCAGGCAGCTGGCAGGCAGCTGGCAGGCAGCTAGCAGGCAGCTGGCAGGCAGCTGGTATCAGGCACCTAACAGGCAGCTAGCAGCAGGCTCCCAGCAGGCAACAGACAGGCATCTAGCAGCAGGCCGTAAGCAGATAGCAGGCAGCTGGCAGGCAGCTGGGAGGCAGCAGGCAGGCAGCTAGGTTCAGGCGGCTTGCAGCTAGCAGGCAGCTGGCAGGCAGCTGGCACCTAGAATCAGGCCGCAGGCAGTATCTGTCGTGATGCACGACCTCACGCGTGAAACCGGAAGCCTCATGTACATGGCGCCTGAGGTGGGTGGCTTGGTAGCAGGCAGGCACCTGGCAGGCAGATAGCAGGCAGCTGGAAGGCAGCTGGCAGGCAGCTGGCAGCTGGCACTTAGCAGGCAGATAGCACCTGCAGCAGGCACCCAGCAGGCAACAGACAGGCAGCTAGCAGCAGGCCGTAGGCAGCCAGCAGGCATGCACCTAGCAGGCAGCTAGCAGGCAGCTGGCAGGCAGCTGGCCGCAGGCACCTAGCAGGCACCTAGCACCTGCAGCAGGCATGCAGCATGCAGCAGGCAGGCAGCCCTACCGAAATGTCAACGTCTGATCCGCGCAAGTGCACGCCACGTCTGCGACGGTCCGGGGTGTGCCTTGAACGGTGGTGGGCGCCTGAGGCGGTCGGTGTGGCACCTGAGGCGGTTTGGATAACGCTGAAGGCGGCGCTCGCGGAGATCGTGGGTGCGCCTCAGGCCGCGCAAGTGGATGCGACATTGTGAATGTGGTAGGATGCCTTCAAACCTCTGTTTCCTCAACCGTATCCATCATCTTGGTGAGCGCGTCGAGCTCGGCGTCTCCTCCCACGCAAACAACAAACTAACCCACCACCAACGCCGCACCTTGTTCCACGCCTCCCCCGAAGGTCTTCACCGGCAAGCCCTACAACCACAAGGCCGACGTGTTCAGCTTTGCGATGTGCGCGTACGAACTGCTGCACCGCCGACTGATGCTGCTCACTATCATGGAGCAGCACTTTGGGGCGCCGCTGGAGGTGGGTCATTTAGGGAGCCGGATGATGACCCATCGGTCATGGGTCTTGGGTCTTGGGTCTGGGATCTGGGTCTGAGTTTGGGCCTGGGTCTGGGTCTGGGTGGGGTCTCGGCTATAACTTGCTCGAGGTTTTAGCAAGGGTCGGAGAACCTGGGGCCCTTGGGCACTGAACTAGTGATGATGATGATGATGGATGTTACAGTCAGGGACACCTCTAAAGGAGTATACGACCGTGCTCGGCGCGTAGAGCCTGAGAACCTTACTGAGATCGCTACTTGTGGTGGGGGACCCCACTCAGCAAAGAGCGTGGGTGCGGCCCCAGGTCCCCTTCCGCAGCGGCAGGAAATAGGAGGTGTTCCTAAACTGTTGTTCCTCGCACGTCACACACACACACACACACACACTAGCGCGCGCACACACGCACACACGCATGCACGTCAAGCAGGAAGCAGTGTTCAAGTATGCGCGCTCCATCTCCCCGACTGCTCGGGCCCAGTGCCTCTCTGTCACACACACACACACACACACGCGCGTGCACACGCACACACGTCGATGTCTCTCTCTGCCTCACACACACACACACACACACACACACTTGCACGCAGGTCAAGCAGAAAGCGGTGTTTGAGTACGCGCGCTCCGTGGCCGCCGGCTACCGCCCCCCCGTGTCGCCCCGACTGCCCGGGCCCCTCGCGGACCTCATTGAACGGTGCTGGGCGGCAGACCCACTCAAGCGGCCAAACATGACGCAGGTGTGTGGTCGATTGTTCAGTCCGTCGGACGCCTTGGATGGCGCATTAGACCCTGGGAAAGAGACCAGTGTGCGGTGTGTGTGTGGGGGGGGGGGGGCGCCTTTGATGGCGCGTCAGGAGGTGTAGGGACGGCGGGGGGGGGGGAGGCAGCAGATAGACCCAGTCGGAAGTGGACCTTACGCCCCATTGATAGACAGCACACCCTCAGCATACGCCCCAGGCCTCTCAAGCCGCTTCGGCCTTTGCCTCTGCGCCCATGCAACAACAGTGCACGACACTCTGATACAGCACCCAGCAGGAAGTGGACCTCACGCCTTGATGCACACCACACGCGCTCGACCTACGCCCCAGGCCTCTGATGCCCCTTCTTCCTTTGCCCATGCACCCATGCAGCAACAGTGCACGACACTCTGATACAGCACCCAGCAGGAAGTGGACCTCACGCCTTGATGCACACCACACGCGCTCGACCTACGCCCCAGGCCTCTGATGCCCCTTCTTCCTTTGCCCATGCACCCATGCAGCAACAGTGCACGACACTCTGATACAGGGTTCGGCAGGAAGTTGACCGCACGCCTTGATGCACAGCACACGCTCGACCGACACCTCAGGCCTCTGATGCCCCTTCTTCCTTTGCCCATGCGCCCATGCAACACCAGGTGCACGACACTCTGATGAAGGTCATGGCAGATGAGGACCTCAAGCCGATGGACAGGGAGCCAAACGAGTGCGAGTGCTGCGTGGTGGCGTGACCCCACCGCACGCCTGCCGCTACGCCTGGCACTGGTCCAATGCTGCGTGGAGTCTCGTCGCCCCACCACACGACACGCTCTGGTCTCGAGCCCTGACTCTACTCTACTCTGCACGCGCCCACGCGCCCACGCTCTCGCTCCTGCACATGATCGTCTGCATGTGAGGACGTTGACCCAAGCTGATGTGTGAGGCACAGTGGGTGTCGCGACCTCAGCTCGGGACTGATGAGAATGCGGTGGCCGTCGCTGCTGTTGCTGCTGCTGCTGCTGGGGATGGCCTCGCGTGCAGGAGCAGTAGCATGTGCGATGGGCAACTCGCGACACGTACCGAGGATGCAGCCAGTATCGCTGCTGCTGCTGCTGCTTCTGGTGGGGGCTGCCACTCCTGAGCAGGCGCGCATGCGACTGCGGCAGGAGCGCTGACCTCGTTGGATCGACGAGAGTGCGGGCACGATGGACGCTGGCCACTGCGTCACGTGCCCACGCGACAACACTGCAGAAATACGCCCGGCCGTTGCGCATTTCTCAACCTGCCCGAGGCACGTGCTTACTCGCCCAGAGAATGGCACACGGGGACAACACACGCAAACACGGCACTGCGCGACACAGCAACAGCCATCGTCGCCGAACCTCCTATTCGTCTGCGCCTCGTCTTTTTACGTGACTCGTCTGTCGTGCATTCTGTGCCTCACCTTTTACATATTAATATTTTCCTGATATTATGAGTCTGTTATCCGTGCTGGTACTTATGATCACGGCTCTGCTACTGCTCAGCAGGGGGCAGGTCTTCGGCTTGAAGAGAGAAAGAGGCGGTCAACCGCCCTGCAGGCGTCTCATTCGGGACGTCCGTTTACCGCCGTTGGCCGCTTGGTTGAAGCACTAGACGGAGTGTGACATATGATATGAATCCGAGCTCAACTTGGTGAAGTGCTTTCAAGAACAAGACTTCGAGCAGTTTGCCAGGTTAGCTTACGGTGCAACACAAGCCTTGGGGAGTATGAACCCCGGGGGGGTCGATTGAGAGACCAAGAGGGGCAAAGGCCTGCATCGTCATCAAGAACAGCTCTTCCTATTTGCACAAAACCCAATATTCCCACGGAGCGGTTGCGACCAAAGAACGCGGCAACACTCTATCAGTGCTGTGTTCCTCCGTGTTTCATGTGGGCTTGCAAGTTGTTTACCAGATTAGGGACTGATATTTTGCCATTTCCTAGGCCGCTACTTTTGGGCCCCACCATTTTACCACAACTTGTCAACGCCAGCTGGAGCGTCGACTGTCCACCGCTCAACCCCACGCCTTGCCTAGGGGGGGCGAGAATCCCACCCATGCGCGGTTTACGCAGACGTTGGGCCGATTTGCAGATGTTTGGCTGATTACAGATGTTTTTCAGGCTACCGAGCCACGTCTGCGATCTTCATTTGGTGGTCAGCGCGCCCAGTGGGCAGCGCGGCCGGCAATTAGGATAGTACTTCTTAAAACAAATCCCCAATCTGGCATCTCCTGGGGCACCTGAAGCGGCGCCTTGTGGTATTAAAATGCACTTGTGGAGAAAATTCAAGGTACCCTGGTCAGTGTTTGACACTGTGCTCCGGAGCCTTTCGCGGGTTTTCTCTTAAAGCCCGGGTCGATGTTTTGCGCCTTCGCGGTGTCCAACCCGGGACCAGTTTCAGTTTACAGTTTACAGCTTACAGTACGCACCCTTGGGGCGTGGGATTGAGCGTGCTGCCTAACGAGGCAAGGGGAGAAGTTTCAAGTCAAGATGTTGCCCCTTGCGGCTCGGCAGCACTACAGTCAATTGATTGTCTATTTGAGCATCCGGCGGCAATCCGGCGGACACTCGGCCGCAGTGGGCCTCCCACCCATGATCGTATCGATCAACGTGGTGAGTCGGGGTGGGGGGGTGGGAGTCGCACAGTCAGACCACCCCCACACTTGGATCCTGCATACTAGATAGAGAGACCCATGAGCAACTTTTGGGCACACATTTGCATACGGTGGAGCTAGAGTTGTACTGGAGTTGTGCGGTCGGTCTGGACGAAACCAGATGATGGATTTTGCAGTCGTGTGTGACTCCTATAGCTACCGGCAGCGTATTCGACCTATTCGACCAACCTAAGAACGCCGTGGCAAGGACTGCACCTTTGTCACCCAAAGCATTAAGACAGTAGAGCCATCGCTCAGCAACCCTACCCCCTGTAATCCAATCATGGCCCATCCCTCAGACAAACTCCAGCCGCACGGCCTGTGCGATCTGGAGTGACCTTGATGTCGGGACTTGGACGGGGCTGTCTTCCGTGGTGAACAAGCGCGCCATGCCGATCGCTCAGTCTGCCGCACCAAAGCCCAAACGTCAGAAACACCCAAGGGAAGGCGGTCATAACGCCTGAGGTGGTCAGGGTGCGGCCCAGGCGGTCTTGGCACGCCTGGGGTATAAGGGCATGGGCTGTTATCCGACACCCACCCTCCCCCTCCCCCGCTCACCAACCTGCACAGCAGGCCTGGGGAGGAGCTGGGAGGCTCATCCGTACTATGTCCTTGAGCTGGAGTGCAGGGAAGGCTGGACAGACAGTGATGCACGTTGTTGTGGCGCAGGGGCCCCTGTTGTGGCGCCCTTGAAGGGGGAATTCACACTTTTTGAGGTAGGGTTGGATTTTCTCTATCGCCTCATCGAACTCGTCCCTATGTTGCAATCACGTACCCTTCCAGCGTCGGTTGTCTCTCGTTGGGCGGGCCGCATGCCCTCGGCGGCGTGTGTGAGCAGCTGTGTTGCGCCTCCTGATCGGATCCGCGCCGCGCCGTCAACCCCCAGCTGCAGCGGACGTGGCAATGTGGTCACCTGTGCCGGTTTTGCGGGCTTTGGAAAGGTTCCGTCCAAGCCTAGCTGCCCGTGCGGCTCAGGGATACCCTACGCGGTGCGCATGGGGGTGCTGCATGCGCCATGCGCCATGCGTCATACGCCATGCGCCCATCAATCCACTGGGCAGGCACATGTGGTGCTGAGAGGGGGTATGGGATTGACAGGCAGATTGACAGACCGTTTGAGAGGATGGACGGGGGAGCGAGAGAGGCCTCTCGACGATTAATCGACGCACGCAGTCGCTCACACACACACACACACACAAACACACACACACACACACACACACACACATGCACACACACATGCACACACACGTGCACAGGACTGCTGCCAGAAGCTCCACAAGGTCCAGCAGATGAAGTCGACAGGGCCGGAGCAGCTGCTGCGCGCGAGATTCGCCGCATACGTCAAGAGAGGTATCAGTAACAGTGCCAGAGTAACAGCGACAGTGCCAGAGAGGTCACAGTATAGTGCCAGTGACATCGACTTTCCAGACTACCTTCTAGTCCTAGTACCACCGTCTAGACCCAAGTCCAGTTCTGGCCCCAACAATCACTTGTGAGGGGCGGTAGCCAGCAGCCGGCTGCCTCCCCAGAGCAATATATAAGGATAGGTGTTATAGAGAGAGGTGGGCAAGACTTTCCCGGGAGAGATGTCTTACGCCTGGGCCCAGTGATTTTGTTCTCTTTCAGGTTCTCATTCAGATTTTCTGCAGCCAGTTTCTGAAAAAAACGTCCCCACGGCCCCCAACTCCGTCTCCAAACGCCGGAAACAAAAACAATGCCTGGATCCCTGCCGCGCCCTTTCCTCTTCAGCATCCAGAGATGAAGACGGCGGCCTCGGCGAACGCCGTGGGGCCCTACGCGTAACAGCCTCGCAAGTCAAGTACGAAGTTAGCACGAAGGGTGCTATATGTCAGACCAGCCAGTCAGACCAGCTGGCATCTCGTGATCCGACCCCTTTAGAGCGGGAACCCACACCCGGCTCTCTCCGATTCAAGGCCCAGTGGCTAAGGCCAGTCACCACTACGCCGCGTCGCTGCATGCACCGCCACTGCACACTCGAAGTATGCCATGCAATGACACATAGCACCACCACCTAACACAGCAACGCAGCACCGCCGCCCAGCGCCAACACACACACACACACACACACACGCACACACACGCGCACACACACATGCACACACAAACACACACACACACACACACACGTACACAGACACACACACACACACACGAACACACGCACACGCACACGTGCAGACTGGAAATACGTCGTCCGCACGACGCACAGCGCCGCTGCGGCGCGCGCCGGAAGCACTTCGGCAGACGGCAAGATCAAGACCACGTTTGAGCAGGATGTAAAGGCAGGCTTTAGGCGTTGGGGGGAAAATTGGGGGGAGGGGTGAGGACGGGTGTTGGGGGGAGGGAGGGCTGTGTTAGATCACATTTGGGCAGGATGTAAAGGCAGGTTTGAGGCGTTGGGGGGGGGGGAGATTTGTGGGAGGGGGGGGAGGGGGCTGTGTAAGACCACGTAGGATATCGATGCAAGGGCAAGGGTCGCCTGCCTGCCTGTGTGTGTGTGTGTGTGTGGCGGGTGCGCACGCACGCTATGGTTGAGTGAAGCCTGTGTGTGCCTGCCTGCAGGCTGGCCGGCCGGCCGGCCGGCCGATGTTCGTGCGTGTGGCGGGTGCGCACACACGCTATGGGTGAGTGAGGTAGGCGCCGCACGTGCGTTGCCTGCACCAATGATCCACCCCCACCCCATCCCACCCCACCCCCACCCCTCCATCAACAGGTGGGCTGGTTGAGCTGAGCAGGCTGGTGGTGGGAGAGGTCCCCCCTCCCCCTCCCCCTCCCGCACCATTCCAACCCGCACCTAACCCGCGCCCACCCCCCACGCCCCGCTGACAGGTAAGCATGAGCTGGGTTGAGCTGAGTGGGCTGGCAGTGGGAAACGTCCCCCTTCCCCCCTCGAGCACCAGAGCAACACACACACACCCCACACCCCACACCCACCCACCACCCAACCCACGCCCCCCACCCCCCAACCCCCATGGACAGGTTAGCATGAGCTAGGTTGAGTTGAGTGGGCTGGTGGTGGGAGAGGTCCCCCTTCCCCCCTCGAGCACCACAGCAACACACACCCAACCCACGCCCACCCACCACCAGTGATTTTGTTTGCAGTCTTTTTAGTCATTGTCTGGGAGCCGGCGCGCGGACCAACGTCCCGTAGACTGCATCGACTGCTGCCTTGCCCTGGCGTTGACCGTTGATTGTCAACAACGACGATTTCAAGCTCGTGACGAGCTCTATCTGAAGGGATCGCCAGACCATCAAGCGACTTGGTTGAGCTCTCCGATGGGCTCGTTAGGAGCCGAATGGCTCCCAATTGCTCCCAGGAGCCCTACACAAAATGGCTGCCCCCCGCCCAACCACCCCCCACACAACTCACGCCCACCCCCCACCCCCATACAGGTGACCATGAGCTGGGTTGAGATGAGCGGGCTGACGGTGGGAGACGTTCGACCTGTGGGAGACGGCGCATCGGAGATCAACTTCTGGTACGACATGAAGCAGGTGTGGAAGTGTGGAGGTGTGGAGGGTGGGGGGGGTGGGGGAGTTGGTCGAGACGGCGCATCGGAGATTGACCTCTCGTATGCAGCAGGTGTGGAAGTGTGGAAGTGTGGATGTGTTGGGGGTTGGGAGTTGGTCGAGACGGTGCATCGGAGATTGTCTTCTCGCACAGCATGCAGCAGGTGTGGAGGTGTGGGGCTGTGTGGGGTGTGGCGCACAAGCAGGAGGGGGCGGGACGCGGCGGGTGGGTGTGGCGCCAAACAGGCGCGCCAAACAGACGCACCACCAACATCAGCACGTGCGCCAGACACACAGACACCACAGTCAACACCATCACCACCACCACCCGCAGAAACATTAACAATGCCAACAACAACGCCAACAACACCAACGCCAACAACAACAACGCCAACAACAACAACAACAACAACAACAGCAACAACAACAACAGCAGTAACAATGCCAACACTGCCAACACCGCCAACACCGCCACAGGTTTTCGAGCTGAGCACGGGGGAGCGCATCAAGAATCCTGAGGTCAAGACGATCAAGGAGTGTGCGCGCTTCGAGATGGAGGATGGTGAATGGAAGCTGCTGAGCAGCGAGTCCAACTGGGACCGCAACAAGATGCAGGAGGTGTGAGGCCCATGGTCCAACGCGGCGCCGCTGGAGGCTGGAGGCTGGAGGCTGGAGATGGAAGGCGACGGGCTGCTACACCTCAGGCGGTCCCAGTTGGAGTCGCTGTTCCACACAGCCACACACGCCTGCAGATGGTGGGATGCGGACAGACGGCGGCGGTTGAGTCAGGCTATATAGTGGTATAGCCTGCGAGATGAGGCTGCACTGCAGTGGCTGAAGCAGAGGCTCTCCCGTGCCCATCAGCACCTGGTTGTCCGAGTTGTGATCTCAGAGTGGTGTTTTATAAGAGGAACAGACCAGTGCCGAACATGCATATGTACAGCCTGAGTACAGCTGAGCTGTGTGTCTCTGAAACTCCTCTCGGAGCCCACCAGAGGGCGCGTGCGATTTGAGAGTGCGTGCTCCCCACACTCAGTCTCGTTCCTTCCCGTTCTTTCCCTCTCTCGGCGCGGGAAACACTACACCAACTTGATCAAAAATCCGACGTTCCAACAACTCCCCGATTTGTTGACAATCGCCAGTCTCCTGATCCTCTCTCGAGTGTCGGAAGTCCCTCGTCTTCCGACCAGAACCCTCGTGCTCATCGTCGACAGCCCAGCGTGCGTCCCGACATCAACCAAACGTATCGCGTGTGAGAAGCCTGCGAGGACGTGAGTGGCGTGTGCATGCATACCCTGTACGCTCCGCAAGGCTGCTGGCCTCGAGCAAGCGCCCGCTCGCCATGAGAGCTACATTGAGTGCCAGCCTCAGTGTAGCTGGCTAGCAGAGGCCAGAGCTCTGGGGGTCTGAATGCACACAGAGACTGACACGCAGCCTGTGCCCTTCATGCATGCACCCCCTCTGCCCATGCAGCCCGTCGTACAAGATGTCACACCCCCGCCATGAGTTGAGTCTGGCTGCTGAACTGGTGGTCAAGCTTGGGCAGGGCTCCCCGCCTGATCAGGCGGCAGCGCTGACGGCGATTTTGGAGCTGTGTCGGAGCCCGCACAAACTGGCTGTCCTTGCTGCTGCTGGGGCCGTCCCTGCGCTGGTGCAGCTGATGGGGATTGGCGCCCCGGCCGAGGTGCAAGAGCATGCAGCAGATGCACTGGGGCACCTCGCCACGAACGCTGAGATCGCCGTGATCATTTCTTCTGAAGGTGCCATCCCGTCCCTGGTGCAGCTGCTGGGGCGGGGCCTTCCACCTGGTGTGAAGCAGACTGCAGCAAAAACGCTGTCGCGTCTTGCTTACAGCCCTGAGGATGCGGCCACTGTGGTTTCTGCTGGTGCGATCCCTCCGCTCGTGCAGCTTCTGGGGCGTGGATCTCCAGCCATCACGCAGCAGCATGCCGCGTACGCACTGCACAACCTCGCCCAGAACGCTGAACATGCGGCCGCCATTGCTGCTGCTGGTGCCATCCCTCGGCTGGTGCAGCTCCTAGGGCCTGGCTCGCCAGGTGATATGCAGGCTACGGCAGCGCAGGCACTGGGTGCCCTCACTCTGAATGCGGAGAATGCGGTCACCATTGCTGCTGCTAATGCCATCCCTACACTGGTGCAGATGCTGGGGCCTGGCTCCTCAGAGGTGGTTCAGTTGATGGCTGCAATGGCACTGACGGGTCTCGCTCAGAACAATGCCAATAAGGCCACCATCGCTGCCGCCGGTGCCATCCCTCTCCTGCTGCAACTGCTGGAGTCTGATGACATTGCAGTTCGGGCGATGGCAGGAGGAGCGCTGAACCACCTCTCTCTCTCGACACCTCCAGCGACCTCAAGCGACACGCACCCCTTCCCTCCGCTGCCGTCCGAAGGCTGGGTCCATTTATGGCTACCTATCTGACAATTTTAGAAACACGGAAGCCTTCGCTGATGCTAGCCCTACTACATTCCCAACGCCTCGGGCGGCGCCTCAGGCGGCGCATGTACTTGCGCGGACCAGGCGGCGCCTCAGGCGTGCCGCCCGCCTGAGGCGTTGTCTGAGGTGCACCCCTGATCGCCTCGGGCGCCGCCCTAGGCGTCATCCCGACCGCCTCAGTCGCCACCCCGACCGCCTCAGGCACCCACCACCGCCTGAAGCGCACCCCGGACCATCTCAGACATTATGACCGCATTCACATGCACGGATCAGACGATGGGGTTGTGGTAGGGCAGTGCCACCCCTCGACTGGGGCAGCGTCTGTGTCCCGGCTCTGCAGCTGACACGCAGAGATGTGCCGCTAACGCACTTCACAGCCAGGCTCGGTACGCTGCAAATGCGGATGCCGACGCTGCAGCTGGTGCCCCCCTTCCCTTCACCTCACTGGCGCGGCTGTTGGAGCCTGCAGGCTGGAGAGCCAGCTGGCTCTCCCGCTGACATGCGGCAGCTTGCAGCAGGCGCTCTGAACATCCTGCATCTGCACAGCGACGAGTTGGTCCGTGCTGTCACTTGCGGCGCTCTGACCAGTGCTGGCGCTTGTGTGCTGCAGTAGATGGGAGTGCGACTGGCCGCCAATCGCCGCCTGCTCCGGCGAGGCCCCCTGACGCTGCTGCCATCATGCTACGTAGCATAATATATGCATGATTTGAACAACTCATGTTGGTTTTGACGCGCTGTTCCCTGCACGTTGGGCGAGTTTCACTCTTCCAACACACAGGAGCAAAGACAAACTGCACCTACTAGGAGACAAACTGCACCTACTAGGAGACAAACTGCACCTTCTAGGAGACAAACTGCACCTACTATGCACTGTGCCTAACAAACTGGTGGCGTCCGGCACTTCAGCAAGTCAAAATGTCTCGGTTTCAGTCAGACGTGCTGTTCTCAAGTGCTGGATCGCACGTTTGGCCCGTTCCCCTCTTCCAAACATTCCCCGACGGGGCACTGACGGGGTGGAGTTTGTTTTTCCCAGTACATCACAGGCTGGCGTCGCCTGCTGTTGCTAAAAACGAAACGATTTTCAATCTCGTTTTGAGTGTATGCCGTTGTGTCCGGAATTGCTGGTTTGCTGTTGCCCGTTTGACGTCCCCTCGTTCCACTCTGCCACCACACCTTCCTAGTATGCTATAATGATGTTTGAGCCCACGCCCCCGCAATGTGCATCACAATCTGGCAGTGCCACCGTTGCTACTGCGTTGCTACCCACGACTCGAATTCAGCCACATTTTCAATTTGTTGTTACCCAACACGTTGAGCGTGCTGCCAACATTCAGCCTCTCACAGCAAGGAGTTTCCAGCATGCACAGCCATCAAACCCACGCATGGAAGATCTAGAGGTTTCTAACCCCCTACAACCCCTTTGAATGGTAGCTAGCCGCGTTAGGCAGCTCCCTCAATTCCACGCCCCGAGGGTGCGTACTGTAAGCTGTAAGCTGTAATCTAGAGGGGCCCGAGCCTCTGCCAAGCGGAGGAGGAACGGGCCGACCTTGGACTGAAGAGGCGCCCGGCTGGCTTCCATGCGATGCCGCGTCGCCATTGCGATCAGCGTCGCGTGCAGCCCAGGTGTGCGGTGCAGAGGGCCAATCAAAATGTTTGCTGATGACCCCTCGCGTACGTCCTACGTCCCCGTCAGACGCGTCCCGTGCAACCATGCTCGCAGCACACAATACCACCGCACACGCGAGGGTCCGCAATGCAGTCCTCAGCACCACTGCACCGCCAACCGCCATCTGCAACGCACACGCGGGCGTCAGGGCTAAAATCAATCGCAGTGCATGTCGGCGGTAGGCGGCAGCACCAGACGTCTTTACTTGCGACACAAAAACGGCCACGGCAAGAACTTTCTGTCGGCTGCATCAATTCGGACGATTCATGCTGTGCTAATTTTATACGAATGGCTTTATAGAGTACTGCTCGGATTGTAAATGCATTGACAAACGGCGGAGTTTTTTCAGTTGTTACATGTACGCGCCCGAAGGACCTCGGGGCGGGGAAACGACGGAGTTGTGTGGGACGGGTGTGGGCACGTAGTCGCTCGCACCTCACTTGCCCCCCCCGCCTTGGAATCCTGCAGTACCGTCTCCACAAGGCGCGTAGCGTGCAACCCTGTTCCTCATCATCATCGTGCTTGCCAGCGGCGGCGGCGGTGGTGCCGGCAGCTACGGGAGCTGCGGGAGAGGTGCTGGCCGAGGTCGCCGGACTGTGCAGAGCTGGCGCCAGGAACGGCCCCAGCCGTACAAGCATCCCGGGCACACTGAGTGACTCGAGCAAGTGCCAGTGGCGTGCCAGAACGTCCAGGTACTGCGGGCTCTCAGCTGGTACTGGAGGGACCTGCTGCGTCCAGCTCCCCCACGGCACGACGCCAGTCGCTGGCCCACATGCGCCCCCTCTGGTCCACCACTAGGAGAACAGCGGGGTGCCCAGCAGCGTTCACATGACGTTGCCGTGCTGCGTCTGGTACCAGTCAACATGCATGGTGCGGCCAGTTTGTGTGTGTGTGCTTTGTGCGTGTACACACGTGCGTGAGTGCCAGGGGCATGGGGAGGCGTGGAGGGGCGTGGAGGGGCATACCGCGGCACGCGCTGGGTTCAAGGCACCAGCGGCTCCGGCTGTGTGTTGCGGTAGGAGAGCATAAAGGGTGGGTGGCATGATAAGGCGCAGCAGCGGCGGCGGCAGGAGCAGCAGCAGCAGCAGCAACAGCAGACGCTGTGCCCGCTTCTGCACCTGCTGGAGGCACAGCCGGCTCTGCTTGTTTGTTGCGGTGGGTGGGAAGGTGTTGTGAGCAGCAGCGGCAGCGGCAGCGGCAGCGGCAGCGGCAGCGGGGAGGACCTCTGTCGAAGCATGGCATCAAGAGGGCTGGCAGTCCAGCGGAGGAATGGATGCAGCGTGCTGTAGACAGGCAGGTGGGCAGCCGTGATTTCTTTTAGGATTTCTAATTGATTGTTCCACCGCCGGATTTTGCTTTGACCGAATTTACCGTTGCCTTCCCGTTGACCGTTTGCCCTCATATGTAGGTCACTTAAAAACTCTTGACGACCTCTGTCTGGCGGGCCTGTCAGACTACCAATCCACTGAATGGGCTGAATTTTGTGCGAGGTCAAAGTTCAGCCAGAATACAGCCAAATGGCTGCACAGAGCCGAAAAGGAAATCACTGGTGGGCAGCCGATGAGCGTGCATGCGGCTGCTTGGCAGAGAGAGTCCCCACACCTGCACCCCCTGTGTATTTGTGCGTGCCTGGCACGGCGGGAATGATGAATCACCATCAGTGTTTCCGTTAGCCAACCCGCAACCCTACAAAGTGCACTTTCGGGTTGAGATTGGCCGATTCGGGCTGGCGCGTCCCGAAAAGTGTGAAATCGGCATTTCACACTTTTTCCGCCAAAACTCGCCTCCGTCGGGTTGAGTTTGGCGAAGTGGGCGTGAGGCCCGGGTTGAGCCATCATTTTCCAAGATCCTTAACGGAACCACTGATGATGATGCACCTGCGCCCAGAGCGACGGGGCTCCAGGCCACACCGTCGTGTTGCGTGCTTCCCACGCGTGCCTGCGTAAACGCGTTAGGTGTGCACGTGCTGTGTAACGCGAGGCTGCCTCAGTCCGCCTACAAATCCAGAGACCGCGGCCGTGCAGTTTGCTACATTTTTGCGCCGACAACGTACAAACGCCCGGCGCGTCAGACCTACGAAGTCACCCGTGTGGCCCCGATGGCGAGACCTGTCTGAGAGAGTCTCTGGAGTGCAACAAGTCGGTCGCGCAGTCACGGCAGCAACGACCGCATCTCCTCCATCATGCGCCCCACCGCGCTCGTCATGCTGTCCAGCCGCTCGAGAACCTGTGGGTGGGTCGTGGCACGGTTGATGAGCGTCCTCGATACAGGGTTTAGCAGAGCGTGCTTCAGTGGTGTCATTAGCGCCCCCGCAGCCCCCGCAGCGTGGGCCCCAAACCGGGAAATTTGGGGGGAAATTGCGGGGGCGAATCGCGGGAATTTCGCTCCGAAAAGTGTGAAATTCGACGATTTCCTCACTTTTCCGCGAAAAAACGCCTCCTGCTGGGGGCAATTCGGCATGTTCCGTTCAATGTTGTGGGGGCAAACAGGACATTCCCGGTTTCCTTAATGACACCACTGGCGTGCTTTGGGGTGCGTGTGGTGCCGAGTTCGCGCGTCCGCACACCCAGCACACCCTCCCGCAAAAGCACACACACCACACACACACACACCTGCTGTAGAAGCGACAGCGCGCCATCGCCTGCTAGCGCCTCGGGAGAGAGAGCCGCAGCTAGCCCGTGCAGGTCGCCCGCGATGCGCCCAGCGTCGTCGTTATTGCCGAGAGCGGGGATCTGTGTGCGCGTGCGTGTGTGCGTTAGTGCGTGCGTGAGAGTGTGTGTGTGTTTTGTGTGTGTGTGTGTGTGTGCACTTAGCGTACTTAGTTGCAGTGTCTCTGGGGCAGCCCCCCCCCCCCACTCGTGGGGTCCCACGAGTGACAACTCATGCCCTCATAGCGCTTGATGAGTGGTCACCCGCTATTGACTGAAGCCCTAATGCAGACCTCTGTAATAACATCGCGGTTATTTATGGAACGATCTGGAATGGAATGGAATGTGTGCGCGCGTGTGTGTGTACGCGCGTGTGTATCTTTGTGTGTGTGTGTTGTCGATTTACAGTCTTGTTGGACACGTTTCATGTGTGTGTGTGTGTGTGTGTGTGTGTGTGCATGCGCGGGTGTGCGTGAGTCAGTGTTTCCGTTCGCCAACCCGCAACCCGACAAGGTGCACTTTCGGGAGATTGGAGGATTTGAGAGTAAAGGATTTGAGATTGGAGGATCTGAGCTGGCGCGTCGGGTTGAGATTGCGCAAATTTTGACCCGAAAAGTGTGAAATCGCCATTTCACACTTTCCCAGCTAAAAGTCGCCTATGTCGGGTTAAGATTGGCGGAATAAGCGTGAAGCCCGGGTTGGGCCGTCATTTCCCCAAGATCCCTAGCGGAACCACTGGCGTGAGTCTGTTTCCAGTTCCGGTCCGGTCCGTGGACGAGAGCGTCAAACAACAGTCGCCGGTGCGCACATTCGGCTGGGGCGTGTGTCGATCGAGAGGCGCAGTCCTTTGAACCGAGGCGTTGCAAATGGACTGATCCCACCAAGTGCTTCCTCAACTAGGCGGTCTACCGCTAACGGCGGTCAACATGCGGCACTAATTAGTTTCCCGATGGGCAGCTCACCCCCGAAATTGCGGTGGCAGGCCCCCAATTCCGGCCGCAGAGTGTAAAATTTGCGATTTTCGCATTTTTCCGCAAAAAAAAGCGGCAAAATCAATCGCCAACACAGGTAATTCAGGATTTTCGCTGGTGGCCAGGCGGTAGGTATTTATTCATCTGAATCAACTGAGGAAGCTGCTCCCACCTTTGGCTGCACGTTGAAGATGAGCTCAAGCGTGGCCGCGGAATCCTGGGAGTGGCCGTTGCCGTTGCTGGCACCTGCGCCCACACGTGAATAGGAGGAGGGGAAGGGTGCATTATACAAAATGTCGCTTGTTCGGAGGCCTACTACGCACGTGGGGGGGGGGGGGAGGGATTTCCTGCAACCCCCTTCCTCCGGACCGGAGCAGAACAGGCTGTGTACGGCCTGGTCTGATATCAGAGCAGATCGGAGTAGGCCATGCCGTGCACAGTGTGTGCATGCATGGGGCTGCCGCGCACCTGCCGCCGGCTCGCGCTGCCTCCTGCGCCCGTCGCGCGGAGGCGCAGCACCGCCGGCGCCTACGCCTGCCGCTGCTCCCGTGGGGACAGCCGCGGCAGTCGCCGCCGCAGCGGCAGCGGCAGCAGCGGCAGCAGCGACGGCGGCAGCGGCCGCGCCGGCCGCCTGGCGCTTGGGCGGGGGCGGGGCGTCGAACCCATCTGCACCACCGCCGCCGCCATCTGCGTCTGGCGCAGACCTCTTGCTTCCGCTTCCACTAGGCGCACCTGCCGTGGTCAGACAGGAACGGAGTGCGTTGTGACCGGTGTAGTTTGGGTAACTTAAACATTGGCTTTCCTAAAAGGCATTGGCTTCTCTGGGAAGCCAATGCCACTGTTACCAATAGTGCTGTGTCAAGGTGGCAAGGCTTCTAGTGGTGGTTTGTGTGTGAGTGCGCTGCGCTGCGCATGGTGCCAGCAGCCGCCTGGCGTGGGAGCGCGTGGGAGACAGGGGGGCAGGGAGTGCGTGGGAGTGGGAGTGGGATTGCGTGTGAGGCAGGGAGGGAGTGTGTGGTGGCCGGTCAAGTTTAAGTCCGGTTGTGCTCTGTGCCCCTCCACCTCGGCGGTCAAGTAGACTGGCAAGCGCCACTTGACCCCCTATCCCCTGGAAGCAGTTAGGACCTATTTTGGAGGCATCGCAAAAGAGCTCTCCTTTTTGCTCTGTGACGACACGTTGGCAGGCAGTCGGCTGGTGGCTACCGCCCCTCTCAAGTAATTGATAGGGCCATAACTGGACTTGGGTCTAGGCGGTGGCACTAGGACTGGAAGGCAGTCTTCGCTGGAAAGCCGATGTAACTGTAACTGTTCTCTGTGCAGGAGTGGCATGGCTCTGCTCGGGAGTGGCTCCTAGGAGGTCTCCTACTAGACCTAGGCTAGGTCTAGGTCTCACAGGAGGTCTCCTAGTTTTTTTGTGGTTGAGTGCGCTGCGCATGGTGCCAGCAGCCGCACCTGCCGAGCCGGACGTACCCGCGCCACCACCGCCGCCTGCTGCTGCTGCTGCCGGCTTGGCCGAGGGGGGCACGGGTGCTGCCGGCTTGGCAGGGGAGGACACGGGGGCGGCAGCGGGGGCCCCGCGGAAAGGAGCTGCTGTTGCCGCTGCTGCCGTGGGTGCAGGCGAAGCAGCAGCAGCAGCAGCAGCGGGTGCAGTAGCAGTCGCCGCGGGTGCAGCAGCGACGGGCGAAGCCGCCGCCGCAGCAGCAGTGGCGGGTGAAGGCGAAGCAGCAGCAGCAGCTGGGGGCGCAGCAGCAGCTGCGGTGGGCGCAGCAGCAGCAGGCGCAGCAGCAGCTGGGGGCGCAGCAGCAGCAGCAGGCTCCCCAGCGATGGGCGCAGCTGGCGCACCAGCGGCGGCAGTAGCAGCAGCAGCGCGCGCGGCGGCGACGCGCGCGCCCCGCGCGCGCAGCAGCGCCGCCTCCACCACCGCTTCGGCAGCAACATCCTCTGCCGAGGCAGCAACCGAAGCAGCCCCCTGCGTGCGCCCTGCGCCTCGCGCACCCTTGCGTTTCTTTGGCGTGGCCCCCGCCGCAACGCGGCTTGCAACTGCCGCCACAAGCGCGCGCGATAGCGCGCGCAGGTGCGCCAGCGCGGCGCGCGACTCGTCCGCTGAAGCGCTCGACATACCCGCACCGCTGGACGGCGCTGCCGTGTGCGCAGGGCGGCCTGGCGCGAGCGCAGGCGCAGGCGCAGGAACACGCGCTGCTCCAGGCGTTTGCCCGCCCGAGACTCCGCCTCCGCTCGCTGCGGCGCTGGCCGGCGCGCCCGCGCGGCGGATGCGAACGGGCGGCGGCGCGGCAGCGCCGCCGCTGCCGCTGCCGCCGGCGTGGCCCGCATCGCCGGGCGCCGTCCGCTTCGTGCCGCGCCCGCCCGCCGCCGCGCCAGCAGCCGCACCAGCAGCCATACCGGTCGCGCCGTCGGCCGCGTCGTCACGCGCCGTCCGCTTCGTGCCGCGCCCGCTAGCCGCCGCACCAGCCGCCGCACCGGCCGCGCCCGCGCTGCGCTTGGGGCGCGGCGGCGACGCCCCAGGAGCGGCCGCTGGCGGTGACACCTGAGGGGCGGCTGATGGCGGTGACTCCGTAGGGGCATCTGATGGCAATGACACCTGAGGGCCGGCCGCCGGCGTTGGCTTGCTCAGCTTTGCTGCCCGCGCCCGCGCGCCGAGGGCGTCTGCCCCAAGGGCGCTCACAGCAGCAGCTGCGATCTGCACGGGACGGGTGGGTGGGTGGGCGTGTGGGTGTTAGGGATCCTTCGTGGGTGCACGCGCGCTCGCACACTGATGGCGCTGCCCCAAGCACGCTCACGGCAGCAGCTGCGGGACGGGGCGGCTGGGTAGGTGAGTGGGTGGGCGCGTGGGTGGGTTTGTGTGCGCACAGAGGACCCTTTGTGGGCGTGCGCCCCTGCCAACCGCTCCATCGTCTACCAAACACGCTGTGGCTGCAGCTATGCAGACAGGAAGTTCAACAACACAGCCACACTACCAAAGTGCCGTGGCTCCACTCATCTAGAAAGGGAGCCCCAACACGTACCCACACCTTCATCCCCTACTTCAAAGCCATACACGTCCATCCTCGTCCAGAGCGCTGTACAGCTACATAGCTCAACAAATGTAGAAAGGGAGCACGGACCTTCACATACCTAGAAGGGAGCACACATACATAGCCACACCTCCATCCTCTACCAATGCGCTGTGGCTGCCTCTTTATACAGACAGGGGGCACAACAGCACAGCCACCCACGTCCATCCTCTACCACACCGTGGCTCCATCTATCCAGAAAGGCGACACAGCCAACCCTCCATCCTCTGATGATGATGGATGTTGCAGTCAGGGGAACCTCTCAAGGCGTACAAGACCGTGTTCGGCGCGTACGGCCCGAGCACCTTGATGAGATGGCTGGCTGTTGGTGGTAGGGAACCCCAACTCTGTAAAGAGCGTAAGCGCACCCTTAGGTCCCCTACCGCAGCGGCAGCAAACGCTTGTTGAAGTGGGTGAGCGCATGTGGGGAAACCTCTACCTACCAACGCGCTGTGGCCGTGTATATGCAGAAACTGTGCACAACAACACAGCTCCACCCATGTCCACCCTCTACCTATCTAGAAAGGCGACGCAGCCTACCCTCCATCGTCTACCAACGCGCTGTGGCTCTATGCATGCAGACAGGGAGTAAAACCAACACAGCCACACCTCCAACCTCGACCAACACGCTGCGACTTTATCCGTGACCCAGCAAGGCAACACAGCCACACCTCCAACCTCGACCAAAGCACTGTGGCTCCATCCATCCAGAAAGGCAATACAGCCACACCTCCATCCTCTACCAAAACGCTATGGGCCCCACATACCTCAAAAGGGAGCACAACGACACAGCCACACACCTCCATCCTCAACCAACGAGGTGTGTGATACATAGACAAGGAGCACACCTTCATACGAACCACACCTACTACCCACACCTACTACCCACACCCAGACTCCAAACTCCAAACTAACTCTTAAACACACCTGGTGGCCGGCTGCGAGCAGGCCAGCGAACTTGAGGGGCGTTCCGCCCACAGAGCTGCCACGGGCGTTGCTTGGCGTTGGGGCTGGGGGTGCTGCCGCGCGCGTGGTGTGCGCGGGGGTCGGCACGACGGGAGGGGCGCGCCTGGCCGCATCTACCGCCGCCCCCACCGCTGCCGCCGCCGCCCCTCCCAGCGCCGGCTCACCAGTGGCGCCTCCGCCGCCTGCTCCCCCTCCCCGGCCATTCTTCAGCATGCGGCGCGCGGCAGGGTTGAAGTCGTCCTCGCCAAGGGCCGCCGCTGGCGGCGCGCCGGTGGCCGCGGCCGTGCACCCGCCCCTGCCCCGCCCTCCACCACTGCCTGCCCCCCCGCCCCGCCCTCCTCTTCTGCCTGCCCCCACGCTCCCGCCTGCTGCCCCGCTCCCGCCCGCACCGCCTGCGTTGCCTGCCCCTCCGCTTGCCTGCTGGTCTGGCGGGGAAGAGCGCGCGAGCCCGGGTCGCGTCGGCGCGTTGCTGCGGTGCTGCTGCGCGGGCTCGGGTTCAGATTCAGGCGCAGGTGCACCACCCCTGGGCGGTCGCGGCTCGGGCTCTGATGGTGACTCGGCAGCGCCAGGCGCGGCAGCAGCGGCAGTGGCAGCAGCCCTGGGCACGAGGCGGCGCTGCGGCGCAGCCGCCGCGCTGGGCCCCGCTGCGGCTCGGCCGCCTGCGTCCACCGGGCCACCCGCGCGCGCCGGCGCCTCCGCCTCGGCCTCTGTGGCTGCTGCTGCTGCTGCTGCTGCAGGATCCAAGGGCTCTACTGCTGCCGCCGCCGCGTCGACGCTGCCACCGTCTGCCGTGCGCTGCGGCTGCCCGCCCTCGCCGTGCGCCGTCGACGGACCAGCAGCTGCAGCAGCGGCAGCAGGCGCAGCAGCAGACCGACCGGCAGCAGTAGCAGCGGCAGCAGCAGACGGACCAGCAGCTGCAGCAGAGAGACGAGCAGCAGCAGCAGCAGTAGCAGCAGCAGCAGATGGGCCCGCAGCAGCGGCAGTAGCAGCAGCAGGTGCAGTAGATGGACCCACCGCCGCAGCTGCTGCAGCAGACGTACCAGCAGCGGCTGCAGTTGACGGGCGCGCCCACAGCAGCCGGCTGGCGGCGCACTCCTTCATCGTGGGCTTCTGCACGCGCGCGTGTGTGTGTGTGTGTGCGATTGTGTGCTAGATCAGCTGGCTGGCAGCGGAAACCTGCATTGTGGGCTGTTATTACGTGGGTGTGGGGGCGTTCAACCATCGTGTGCAAGTGCGTGTGCATGGATCAAGTGTGATTGCCGCACAGTGTGCCACACACTGTGCCAGGATACTGTGCCTGACATGGGAAGAGCGTGCCGCGTGTTCGCATGCATGCGTACGTGCATTGTGAGTGTGTGTGTGTGTGTGTGTGTGTGTGCGTGTGGAGCAGTTGAAAATGGTGGCTCTGCCTGCATGCTAAACCCACCTCTGATGCGCGCTTGAAGTGCCGTGCCGGTGCGCGTGCGAGCGTGCGCAGCCACGCCACCGCCTCGCGTGCGCTGCAGTGTGCAGCCAGCTGCGGCGTCAGCGGGGGCGGGATCCACTTGGGGGTGGCCGACGCGTCCGCGGCAGCTGCAGCGCTCGAGGACGCGCACCCCTGCCGGGAGCGCCTCCTGGGCGGCGGAGAGGGCTGCGCCTTCGCAGCGGCAGCAGCAGCTCTGGGAAGCCGCGACTCGCGCCCTGATGGCGACATGGAAGCAGCGGCAGCGGCGGCCCTGGGTAGCCGCGGCTCGCGCCCTGATGGCGACTTGGAAGCAGAGGCCACAGCAGCGCCGGCAGCAGCAGCCCTGGGTGGCCGCGGCTCGCGCCCTGATGGCGACTTGGAAGCAGCGGCAGTGGCGGCCCTGGGAGGCCGTGGCTCGCGCTCTGGTGGCGACTTGGAAGCAGAGGCCACAGCAGCAGGCGCAGCAGGCGTCTGGCGAGAACGCGTCCCCGCCGCCGCCGCCGCCGGTGCGGGCGCAGCAGCATCAGCAGCGGCAGCAGCGGGCGCATCAGCGGCGGCAGCATCAGGCGCATCAGGCGCAGCGGCAGCAGCAGGTGCAGCAGGTGCATCAGCGGCGGCATCAGCGGCCGCGGCTGCAGCAGGCGAAGCAGCAGCAGCGGCGTAGGCAGCGGCCGCAGCAGGCGCATCAGCAGCGGCAGCAGCAGACGCAGCAGCAGCGGCCGTTGCAGCAGCAACCGTTGCAGGCGGATCAGCAGCAGCGGCTGCAGAAGCGGCGGCGGCCGCGCACGCCGCGTTCTTCTTCTTGCTGGCCGCCCGCCCGCCCCCACCACCTGCCGCCGAAGGGCCAGCGGAAGGGCCGGCAGTAGCAGCAGCAGCAGCAGCAGCAGCAGCAGGGTCAGCGGCGGCAGCAGAGGCGGCGGCAGCGGCCGTGCGCGCCGCGACCTTCTCACTGATCGCCTTTGCTGCGCTCTTGTCTGCAAAGCCCTTTGGCCACGTGGTGGGGTCGATGAAGTCGGCCTGTGCATGGCACGGGGCAGTGTGAACATATTGTGATGCGGTGTTTCAAGTCGATCTTGCGGGTGTGGGGCGCTCGTAGCCATGCAAGCAGGCATGCAGTAGGCAAAGCACAGGCGGTCGAAGGAGCTGGCATTGACGTCAGCTGGCTGGTTGGCTGGTTGGCGGCTGTCTGGATGCGAGGGAGGGTGGTGGACACGGAACAACCTAGGGTCAAGCGAGCGAGTGCACGAAGAGACGGGCAAGCGTGCGCGTGCGTGCATGGGTGCGACCATCACATACCATGCGGTCGAGCTTGTCAGGCACTTCGTCTCCCCTCCGCTGAGAGAGCAGCTGCTGAGCAGAGCGCACGGACGCACACAGCAGCTGCACACACATGCACGACATTGCCATCAGACGCATGCACGTACGCGCAAGCACGCGCAAGCACGCACGCACACAACGGCCACAGGGTAACAGAGTCAGGTGGGGACGGACCTCAGAGCAAGGTCGGCCAATGCCAAGGTCGGCCAATGCCTGCTACACTGCAACTTTCTCGACGCAAGAGCTTGTGCGCGCCCCTCTTGTGCCGCTTGCCGGTGACTAGACTGTCACAACCTTAAGAGCTGGCTGGCTTCTCGCCCAAACACCCACACACCCGCACACATACCCACCTTGTCTTTCTTTGCAGACTTGGGGCTCATGCGCTTTGTGAGCCCATCCTCAAACATCTCGACCGCGTCGAGGGCCACCCAGTCTGCGGGTGTGTGAGGACCACGCGAGTGTTGGTGGCAGGTGTGCTGGTAGTGCTGCTAGTGCTGCCAGTGACCAGTGCTACTTCCACGACCTCAGGCTCGGCTCTCGCTTTCCATTGCTCCACACGGACAGGATGGGAGGCAGGGGCTCCCGAGTCATGCTCACGAGTCATGCAGAGGCCGACGTGCCCGTCTCTTCATCACATATAAATGTAGGTGGGTCGCAGCCATTCAGACGCCAGGGACACAGCAGCAGCGCACCCACCCCATGTCTGGTCCCCAAAGTACGACACCAGCACCGTGCCACGCTTGCGGGCCGACCGCATATCTGCTGCCATGAGCTCCTCCGGCATGACCTGGTGGAGCAGATGGGGGAGTGGGAGGGTGTGAGAGTGCGTGCATGTGTGATAGCGTGTGTATGCGCGCAGCGCGCATGTGCGCGTGCATGGCATGCCTGCGTGCGACATGGCCGCCCCCGTGCATGGGCACTGTGCTGTGCCCATGCATTTAAATGAATGCAGCCCTCCAGGCGGCGCATGCATGGGCTGTGCCCGCTGCGTACACCACTGCCAAGCTCCCATGGGCAACAGGCAGCTCCCACGGGCATCAGGCAGGTCACTGCCGTTCCGCATGGCTAACACCCCAGCCCTCAAGCCCATGCGGCCATGCATGCCCAGATCCAGCGGCAGGCTGCATGCGCGTCGTTCGTTGGCGAACCCCATCTGTCCCGCACCTGCGCCGGCCACCACAGCGCGGAGTCGCCAACCCTGGCCCAGACGACGGTGCCGTCGGCGCCGATCGCCCCGGCCTCCAAGCGGAGATGCCATGGCGGCATGGCGGAAATGGGCAGTGAACAGGCCACGGGCGGGAGTCCACTGGGAGTCCAGGAGGCAGGAAATTTAGTTTGGTCAAACTAGGTTCTAGAGGCCGAAACCAGGGTTTGGACCTTGTTTGGACCAAGTTTGAACAAAAGAGGTATGGTGCTGAGGCACTCCTTGCCGTGTGGACATGGGCTGCATGGCTCTGGCTGGCCGTCGGAACCGTATATCTTGGCGGCTCGTTGTAACGGGGGGCTGCGCTGCAATGACAATGTAGCTGAAACCCCTGCCCCTGCCTGAGACACCTTTGGGCCTTGTGTTTTTACTCGAGGGCGCTCCCGTTGTGTTTTTCTCTGTTAGACGGCGTTGCGGCTGCAACCACTTGGGAGTTGAGTGCATACAAATTTGATTTATGAATTGGGCAGCACGTGCACGACTTGACTTGCGCAACGCGGCGCGGCGTGGGTGGGCTTGGCAACAGCACCCCCATGTCAGCACACGCAGGGTGAATTGTGTTACTGTCGTGTGAAGGGCTCCGTCGGCACGTCCCGTTCATTCATACTTTACAAGAGGTGAGGGCGTGAGGTGTGCAACACATCTCACCACGCAGGCGCGCTCACCGCCGCCCCTAAGGGTGCCAAGAGGTCAGCACTGCTGTCGCTGTTCTGCTGCTGCTCTGCTGCTCAATAGTTGCTGATGAGCTGCTGCGACAGGCCCAGCCCAGCTGCCCGCCCGCGCTCGACTCAACCCTGCACCAACCCACGCGTCGCCCCCCCTCTCCCCCGCGCACGGTGGCTTGCCAGCCTCGCCTAAAGCTCGGTGGCAGCGAACGAGAGGGCGCGGCGTGCGCGAGGCCGCGGCGTCTCCCGCTGCTTCTCCTGCTGCTGCGACGCGTGGCCCTGCAGGGAGCCGAGCGCTGCCGCTGCGTCAGCGTCGGCGTCGCCGCCATCCCCACCGCCGCGCTGCTGCCGCTGCGGCAGCTGGCGCCGCTTGCGCGCGCTGCCGGTGGCTGACGCCTGGAGCAGAACACGCGCGGCCTCTGCATCCGTCAGCTCCGCGTCCCGCCCTCCTCCTGCTCCTCCTGCTCCTGCTGTTCTGCCCTCCGCCACCGCCTGCGCCGCGTGCGTCACCCGCGCAGCAGCCACCGCCTTGGACCGCAGGAATGCACCGACAGGCGACAATGCGCCCTCGCCACCGCCCGGGCCGCCCACCGCCGCTGCCGCTGCGCCGCCAGTTCCTCCTGCTGCTGCGCCACCTGTCCCCCCTGCTGCTGCCCCGCGCGACGGCGTGCGCCTGGCAGCGCGAGGTGGCGAAAGCAGCAGCTCAGCTGCTGCTCCTGCTCCAGTGGCGGCGCCACTGCCGGCTGACGCTGTGGCGGGGCCGTCCGGAAGCTGCCCCGCCTCGCCAGCGCCACCGGCAGCAGCAGCAGGGGCGTGAGGAAGTGGCTCGGCCATCAGCTGGGCCGTCCCTTGCGCCGACATCAGCAGCTGTGACAGCGGCATCTGCTGTGCACGAGTCCCAGGCGACCCATCAGGGAACACGGGCACGCCAGTGGGTGCGCCAGCGGGCAGCGTCGCGGCGCCGTCAGCGGGCAGCTGCGTTCCCGCGGCGGCGGGGACAGCGGCCAGCATGGCGGCGAGCAGCTGCGCGGAAGCTGCCGCCAGCTCATCGCTGCTCAGCCCACCGATGGCTCCCTGGCCGGCGCCAGCAACCCCGCCCGGTGCCGCGCCGTACTGGTGGTAGGGGAACTGCGGCGCCTGCCCGTCGTGGCGCGCCCCGCGAATCCTTCCGGTGCCGCGGCCCAACGGCCCGTTCCCTGCTGCCGCCGCTGCACCACCGCCCCTCGCGCGCGGGGCAGCGGGCGCGCGGTGGCGCCGCTTTGTCGGCCGCCCCTCGTCGCCGTCGCCGCCCTCGGGGTCCGCCGCAGGCTGCCCGTTCTCGTCGACGGCCATTGCTGCGCCTGTGCTGTCGTCGTCGCCGCCTTCTGCTGCTGCTGCTGCCGCCTGCTCCTGGCGCGTCGACCGGCGCGCATGCTTCTCCTGCGGCTGTGGGGGCAGTTGACGAGGGCGCGTGCGAGTGCGTGTAAGTTGCGCGCGGCGTGTGTGTGTGCGTCGTCGCCGCCTGCTGCTGCTCCTGCTGCTGCCGCCTGCTCCTGGCGCGTCGACTGGCGCGCATACTTCTCCTGCGGCTGTAGGGGACAGTTGACGAGGGCGCGTGCGTGTGCGTGTGAGTTGCGCGCGGCGTGTGTGTGTGCATCGTCGCCTGCTGCTGCTGCTGCTGCCTGCTCCTGGCGCGTCGACCGGCGCGCATACTTCTCCTGCGGCTGTTGGGGACAGTTGACGAGGGCGCGTGCGAGTGCGTGTGAATTGCGCGCTGCGTGTGTGTGTGCGTCGTCGCCTGCTGCTGCTGCTGCCCGCTCCTGGCGCGTCGACCGGCGTTCATAATTATCCTGCGGCTGGGGGGGGGGGGGGGGGGGAGGGGGGGGGCAGTTGACGAGCGCGCGTGTGTGTGCGTGTGAGTTGCGTGCGGCGTGTGCTGGCCGGTCCCCCGCTATCAACAGACACCCTAACTTTACAGAGAGGAGTGTTCAGCCTAGATCTTTAGCTATCGCAGTTCTCAAACTGTCTGGCACACCCCACGAAAAAATGAAAATCGTAAAACGAGAAAAACACGAATCGTCGACGCGTGCACCCTCGAGCGCCGCAGTAGCGACACGCCCCAAGCCAGCCACGATACCCATGGTGACCCCTGGGACCTGCAGACTGCGCAGGGGTGGCGTGGAGGGCCTTCGGAGGGCACATTCCAGCCATGCATCTGCACTAGTTGCCCTCGTGTGCTCGGCTCTGGCCACCGCACGCCCGACCACAGCAGTTAAAATAAGCGCCTAGTCGGTGGCATCATCGCCACGCAGCCAATTTGACAGAGAGAGAGGCCTTCCCGTTTTTCGTGTTGTTCGTTTTTCCGTTTTTTTGTGCCAAACGGTTTGAGAACTGCAATAGGTCTGGCATTTGCAGATATCCATCTCTCTCCCTCTCACTCACAATGGGTTGCATGCGTGAGTTGCGCACGCGCGTGCACATGCAACGCGTGTCTGTAAGCACACGCACATGCGCAAGAGGAGCACATATGCATGCGCACGCACACACACCTTGGTGGCTGTTGGGGTTTGCCCTCTATTGGCAGGTGAGACACCAGAACCATTTATCCATATATCAGAGGGGGGGGGGGGGGCAGAATAGTTTTCTCAGACCTCATGTTGACTTATTTTCAAAACAGGCCTGGACCCCCCCCCCCCCCCCCCCAGTACACCCAGACCTTATCTTCTGGAGCTGAAACTTGGTGGGCAGCTTCGTGACGTCGTTCCCATTTCATCGTACTATTTGGGAGGCTGCAGAGCCCAGTCCTCCTCCTGAAACTGGCCCCAGAAGGCGGCCACACGCCCTGGTGCAGCCCCACACACCGAGGCCCTTTCCACACCCTCCCAACTATTGAACCACATGAATGACAATGGATTTGGCATCCCTGTCGCAAGACAAATCCATTGCTTCCTCCCCCATCCCAATCGGAGATCTGCAGAACATTCTGGCTCCGAGGGGTAGTGAACCAGTGGTTCACACCAATCGCCCGGTGTGGACCCTCTCACACCCCCACACCACTGCACTATCTATTGGGTGTGTGTGGGGCCTGAGGGTGGATTTTGACTCCTCTTGACGAGAGGAAGCCAGCGCACGGACTCTCGTGTCGAACGGGTGTCAGAATAAAAAGTTACATGAAAATTCTGAGAAACGGAGACCCCCAAATTCCCATTTTTTTAGAGTGGAATTCTCCCTAATCTAGGAAGGGGCATGGCGCCGGTCCGGTGTGGACATTCGAAGTAATTCCACATGATGTCTTTTCCTAACTTTCCTGCCCACCCCCTTCATATCCGGATTAACATGTGGCCCGTATACGTCTGCATTGCACACGCACCTTTTGGTAGCGGTTGATGCTTGCGCGCGCCGAGTAGTGAACTCAGACACATGCATGCATGCCATCACTCGCACATGACAATCCTACGGAACGCACGCACACGGGAGCCGCACACACGCACACACTTTGCGGTAGCTGTAACGCTCGCGAGCGCCGAGAGGTGCGACGACAGCCCCATGCATTGAGGTCATTACATGTCGAGCCGAGAGAGAGAGCGGGTAATAACCACCAAGGTACAAACACGCACCTTTCGGTAGCTGTTGATGCTCGCAAGCGCCGAGAGGTGCGACGACAGCAGGGAGTCGATGCAGGGCCGCGCTGCTGCAGGGGCTGCAGGGCTGCCAACGCCACCGCCACCGTCACCGCCGCCGCCGCCGCCGCCGCCTTGCCCCCACAGCGCCGGCGCCCCCGCTACAGCAGAAGGGCTGCCACCTCCGCCACCGCCGCCACCGCCACCACCTTGTTCCCACAACGCCGCCGCCCCCGTTGCGGCAGGGCTGCCGCCGCTGCCGCCACCACCACCTGGCCCCAGAGTCATGCCGTGTGGGGGCGCGTCAGCTGGGGGGCTTGGAGATGGCCACGCGGCACCACTTGGAGCTGCAGTAGCTGCGGGGTGGGGTGTGTGTGTGCATGGGTGGGACTGGGTGAGTGAGCGAGCGAGAAAGAATGCGTACCTCTGTAACAACATCCCTGCAGCTTGAGTGAACATCTGGAATCAAATAGAATGTGTGTGCGCGTGTGATTCATGCATGTCCGGATGTGGGTGGCTGAGCGAGCGAGAGAGTGCATACCTCGGTGATTTTGTATTCACGGTTTTTGACAAATGTTCTGGAGCCATTTGACTGGAAATCCGGTTCCAGGGCCCCCAAATCTGGCTCAAACGCCGAAATCATAAACACTGGCGTACCTGCTGGCGAGCCCAAGAATACCGTCGCAGCGTGTGCCCGCCCGGGGCCGCCCGCCCCCTGCCGCCGCCGCTGTTGCTGCGGCTGCTGCAGCTGCCCCTGCTGCTGCCCCTGCTGCTGCTGCCCGTGCTGCTGCAGCCCCTGCCCCTGCTGCGGCGCCGCCGCTGTCCCTGCTGCAGCAGTCGCACTCAGCGCGCCCACAAACGCCGCCGCTGCCGCTGCGCCCGCTGCATCGCTGCCGAAGGCGCCCGCGCCCGCCGCCACCGCCGCCGCGACCGCCGCCCAAGCCTCGTCTGCCAACGCGTCGCCAGTCAGCGCGGGGGGCGCGGCTGCCGCCGCTGCCGCTGCTGCCGCTGCTGCTGCTGCCGCCGTCGCTTTTGCCCCCTTGCGGTACCAGCGCGGCGCGGCGGCACCGCCGCCGCCGCCGCTGCCGTCGCTTGGCCCTGCTGCTGCTGCTGCTGCTTTGCCCGGTTGCTGCTGCTGCTGCTGCTGTCGATGCCTCTTCGCCCTGCCTCTGCCGCTGTCGCTCAAACCTGCTGCTGATGCTTCTCCTGCTGCTGTGTCTGGGCCAGCTGCTGCATCCGCATGCGCAGCGTCCGCATCGCCGCCTCCGCCATCGACACCACCGTCACCATCGCCACCGCCGGTGTGTGGGGTGCGCATGTGGGCAGGCAGGCACGCGCTCTGCGGACGCACATGCATGCATGCATGCGTGTGTGTGTGTGTGTGTACGTTCGTGTGTGTGTGCATGTGTGCTTGTGTGTGTGTGTGTGTGTATGCATGCATGCGTGCTTGTGTGTGTGTGTATGTGTGGTGTGTGTGTGGGGGTGCACATGTGGGAAGGCAGGCACGCGCTCTGCGGACGCACATGCATGCGTGTGTGTGTGTGTGTGTGTGTACGTTCGTGTGTGTGTGTGTGCATGTGTGCTTGTGTGTGTGTGTGTGTGCATGTGTGCTTGTGTGTGTGTGTGTGTGTGTGTGTGCATGCATGCATGCGTGCTTGTGCGTGTGTGTGTGTATGTGTGGTGTGTGTGGGGGGGTGCGCATGTGGGCAGGCAGGCACGCGCTCTGCGGACACACACATGCATGCGTGTGTGTGTGCATGTGTGTGTTCGTGTGTGTCAGTGTGTTTGTGTGTGTGTGTGTGCTTGTGTGAGTGTGTGTGTCACATGTAGGCAGGCAGGCACGCCCTCTGCAGACACACGCAAGCGTGGTTAATTGACACCTCCCACCTGTGATGCGATGTTGCCCTCTCAAAGTACAGTACAGTACAGTACAGTACAGAAGGTTGCGGTGCATAACAGAAGGGTATTACTATGATGGTGTTATAATGCCCCCCCTGTGCTTGTTTTCCCCCTACCTTAGTAAGCCTAAGTACAGTACAGCACAGTACAGTACAGTGCAGTACACAACAGAAGGGAACGGTACAGCAGGGTACATAGTGTCATAATGTCCTCCTGTGCTAGTTTCCCCCGCCTCCGTTTACCTGCGCTCTGATGTTGCCCGCAGCTGAGGGCAGGGTCCACCCGCCCGTTGCACGTGATTGCTAGGGCCAGATCTGGGGTCTAGGCGGTGTCACTAGGACTAAAAGGTTCAGACTTTGTGGAAAGGCACATGTGAATGTCACTGTTACTCGTCACTTTTTACTTGTAAGTTTTCCCCGCTTCCGTTTACCTGTGCTGTGATGTTGCCCTCGGGGTCCACGCGCCCGTTGCACGTCAGCTCGCGCCACCGCCCACGCAGAACCTGTGTGCGCGTGGTCGATTTAACAGTCTTGCTGGACGCCTTCAATGGCGTATTAGACAGTTTCTACACCACCCTTGAAAAACTTTACCTTCAAAAAAGACACGTCAATCAAGACAACAACAACCCCTAAAGAATTGGAGATGCAGTTACAGTTACAGTTACATCGGCTTTCCAGCAAAGACTACCATGGGGATGCAATCCCCGGCAAACCCCCTGCAGACCGCCCCACTGGTCTCGTCTTCCCATATCACGCCCTTCCTGACGGATTATGGCAAGAGAGAAAAGGCAAAACCTTTTCTCTCTTCCCATATCACGCCCTTCCTGACGGATTATGGGAAGAGAGAAAAGGCAAAACCTTTTCTCTCTTCCCATATCACGCCCTTCCTGACGGATTATGGCAAGAGAGAAAAGGCAAAACCTTTTCAAAGAAGAAAAGCAAAGCCTTTTCTAAGAATTAGACACAGCCGGTGGGTGGAGAGGAGAAAGCTCCGAAGAGCAATCGCCGTTCCCCACGGCTGGGCCACCCCCAACCAAATTGCCAACGGCAAGGGGTTGGGGGATTTGCAAAGCCCCAAAATATATGCCAAAGGCTGGAGATTGGGTTTGAAACTATCACGTAAAGTATCTGAGGAAGCAGGTGTACGCCCCATAACACTTAAAACAAGAGGCAAGTTTTTAGGTTGCATAGGTTCTGCTTCTAAGGATTGGTGAAGCGGACACGCCTCTATTTACTTCTTAGGTGGCTTTTCTGCTCTTAAAATCGCAGCTATTTCCTTTGGTTTCGTATGGACTCGTGGTAGTTTACCCCGTTAGCGTTACGACCAATTTATGTGTATTTGTGCTTGCGCACTCAATCCCCAAGGCAGGCAGATAGGCTGATGAGGCTTGTGTGTGTGGTTGCCGGCGCATAATACCCATGTGTGTGTGTGTGTGCGTGTGTGTGTGTGTGTGTGTGGCTGAGGCTGAGGCTGATGTCGGCACAGACGCAGAGGACGCAAGGGTGAGGGTGGGAGAGGGAGACCACGTGTGTGTGTGTGTGTGTGTGTGTGTGTGTGTGTGTGTGCGTGTGTGCGTGTGTGCGTGCCTGTATAAACACACGTCTCTCTCTCTATGTCTGTGTGTGTATGTGTGTGCACGTGAGCCACCGCCCGCGCAGGACCTGGGGAGGGGTGTGTGTGTGCGTGTGTGTGCGTCTCTCGCTGTGTTTGTGCGTGTGCGTGTGAGTGTGCGTGTGTGTGTGTACGCGAGCTCGCGCCACCGCCCGCGCAGGGCCTGGGGAGGGGTATGCGTAAGGTCGGCAATATAACACCCCGGCCAAGAATTAAAACGTTATTATAACGTTATTAATAACATTTCTAACAATTATAACGTTATAATGCCTGTTATAATAAAAAAACTCACGAATCGTAATGGTTTCGCGTGAAACTTTCACAGTAGGTTGCTGTGGTGAAGGGGAGCGTGCTGCCGGTGTCCATTAATTTCTTTTTTTTGCTGAGTTTTCGGCCCGGTCCAGTTAACATGTCACGCGATACGCGTAACGCGTAACGCGCGGCGCAGTGTCAACACCCTCCTACGTTCCTCTGCCACGTGCGGCACTGTCTACGCACCATCTACCCCACCCCTTCCTCCCCCTCCTCCTCCTTCTCCTCCTCTGCGTGCGATTCCTCCGCCTACTCCTCCGACAGCTAGAGAGAGCGCTTGCGTTTGGAGGGCGCGCGCCCCGCGCCGCTGCCCCCCGCCGCCGCCGCAAACCCCGCGCCGCTGCTGCCCACTGCCCCCATGTCCCCCGCGCCGCTGCCCCCGGCCGCCGACGCTGCCGCAGCAGCAGCAGCAACAGCTGCCTTTGTGGGGCGGCCCCGCGGCCGGCCGCCGTCGCGGCCCCTCCCACCCCTCCCGGCACCCGAGGGCCGGCCACGGCCGCGGCTGAGCCACCCTGATGTGCATCACCTCCCGCGGCGGGCCCTAGCACTTGTGCCGCCCCATCGCCCGGTGCATGCTGGTGACGCTCGCGCCCTCCTTGTCACTGCAATTCTTGCAGAAAAGCTTGCACACGCCCTCGGCGCCCAGGCCCGGCTCAAACTGACCGCTCCAACCGGCCTTGCCCTTCGCTACTTGCGCTCTGAGCAGCCCGAGCACTTCAGCGGGCAGCTTCTTCTCATTATGATATCCCTGCTTGCCATCGGCATCTAGCGACATGGTGCCTGTGGTCTGGCGGCAGGAACCTCCCTTGCACACCTCCCCATTCACACCCCACACCAGCACACCAGCACACCGCAGAGCAACAATAAGAAGTGTCTTGAGTGCCAGCATGTTATTTTAAATTATTGGTCTTACCAGAGAGCTCAACCCCATTGGAATCCATGCAGATTTCAGTAGGTTGAACCCGCGTCCATGATTTTTGTAACATGTCGCCGGCGAATTATAACGTTATTACAACGTTATTATAACGTTATGTTATTATTGTTATGTTATATTATTCCGACCCCTAGGTATGCGTGTGCGTGTGTGCGCCTCGCTCTATGTGTGTGTGTGTGTGTGTGTAGGTGTGTGTGTGTGCGTGTGCGTGTGTGTGAGTGTGCGCACGTGTGTGCACGTGAGCTCGCACCACCGCCCACGCAGAACCTGGGGAGGGATGTGCGTGTGTGTTTGTGTGTGTGTGTGTGTGTGTGTGCGTCTCTCTCTATGTTTTTTTGTGCATGCGTATGTGTGTGTGTGTGTGTGTGTGTGCACGTGAGCTCGCGCCACTGCCCGCGCAGGGTTTGTGGAAGGGTGTGCGTGTGCGTGTGTGCGCCTCGCTCTCTGTTTTTTTGTGTGCATGTGTGTGCACGTAAGCTCGCGCCAACGCCCGCGCAGAACCTGGGGAGGGGTGTGCGTGCATGCGTGCGTGCGCGCGTGTGTGTGTGTGTGTAAGTGTGTGCGTGTGTTCAAGGTAGGGTTGCGCGCTCTCGTGTGAGTTTGTGTGTGCGCGCCACTGCCCGCGTAGAACCTGTGTGCGCGCGTGTGGTCGATTTTTACACTCCGTAGGACGCCTTTGATGGCGCATTGTACCCATGCGTGTGTGTGTGTGTGTGTGTGTGTGCATGTGTGTATGCGTATTGCTCTCTCTTTCTCTTTGTTGTGTGTGCACATGACCTGGGGAGCTGTGTGTGTGTGTGTGTGTGTGCATGTGTGTATGCGTATTGCTCTCTCTTTCTCTTTGTTGTGTGTGCACATGACCTGGGGAGCTGTGTGTGTGTGTGTGTGTGCATGTGTGTATGCGTATTGCTCTCTCTTTCTCTTTGTTGTGTGTGCACATGACCTGGGGAGCTGTGTGCGTGTGTGTGTGTGTGTGTGCATGCCTCTCTTTTTCTGTGTGTCTGTATCTGTATCTGTGTGTGTGTGTGTGTGTGTGTGCAGGGCAACGAACTTAAGATCCATGGGTGTTTTTGGACTTCTGAAACGATTCCCGGGGTGTGTGCTTTAGTTAGCACAGACATGAGCCGTGGTCCAGGTTGCCCGTGCGGTGGGAACTTCAACGAATGTCTCTCTCTTTCTCTCTCTCTCTGTGCATGTGTGTTTGTGTTTCTCTCTCTTTCTCTGTCTTGTATGTGTATGTATGTATGTGTGTGTGTGTGTGTGTTTGCTTCTCTACTTTTCTATCTGTGTGTGTGAGGGGCGGGGGGGGGGCACATTAACCCCCACGACTTCCCACCTCAAACCGCCTTGTCAGCAGCAGGTCGGCCATCATGCGGTGCCACAGGTTGCAGCAGTGCGGGTTGCGCTGGCAATCGTCTTACACGCCACCATGAGGACGTCACGCAGTAAAATACAGCACACCCGCATGCCCCTCGCCTCAAACCTCGGCGTCGGCAGCAGGTTGGCCATGATAGGGTATGGCAGTGCGGCTTGCGCTGGAACACGTGTTACACGCCACCATGAGTCGCCGTGGCCCATTAACGCTACCATGAGTTGCCCATTTACGCCACCATGAGTGGCCGTGGCCCATTGACATCACCCACCTCAAACCTCCGCGTCGGCAGCAGGTCCGCCATGATGCGGTGCCACAGGATGTGGCAGTGCGGGTTTCGCGGCGCGCCCGCCGCTACGGGGTCCTGCCCCATGCACTCGAGCGCGCGGCGGATCTGCACGGAATTGGTGGTTGAAACTGTGGGTTTGGAACTGGGTTCGAAGAGATGTGCGTGTGCGTGTGCGTGAACGTGTGTGTGTGTGTGTGTGTTTGTGTGTGTGTGTGTGTGTATGTGTGTGCCACAACACGGGTTCCTGACCCATGCACTCGAGCGCGCGGCGGATCTGCGTCGGTTGGGCGGTTGGTGTTTGAAACTGGGTTTGAAACTGGGTTTGGAACTGGGGGTTGGGGGGAGAGAGTGTGTGAGATGCGTGTGTGTGTGTGTGTGTGTTGCCGCCGCCGCGCCTTTTTCGCGCCCTTGCCGTGATGAAACTCCCAACCACCTGTATTTACAAGGCCCCCCGAACGACCCACACCCACCGCCCCAGCCCCAGCAGCACTCAGTGGGCCGTTTGCAGCCGCCACCGCAGAAACCGCGTTAGTGGCCGCAGAAACGCCGGCGGCACTGCTTGCTTTCTACAACATTTTTTTTACTGTTTGAGTGTGTGGGAAGATGTACGTACACCCACCGTCGCGACCTCAGCTGCGCTCAGCGGCCTGTTTTTGCTGTTTTGCTCACAAAAAACTAAGGGCGGGTGAGTACGTACTCACCGTCGTGACCTCAGCAGCGCTCAGCGGCCCGCTTGCAGCCGCCAGCGCCTCGGGTGCCCCCCGGTGACACACCGGTGGCCTCACGCTTGTTTTTTTAGGACTCTGGTTGCCTGATATGTTTCTGTCAGCAAGCGTCAACTCTGATGACCGTACGGGTGCGTGGGTATGATGGATGATACAGTCAGGGACATCTAAAGGCGTATAAGACCGTGCTCGGCGGGTATGGCCCGAGCACCTTACTGAGATGGCTGTTGTGGTAGGGAACCCCAACTCTGTAAAGAGCGTGGGCGCACCCCTAGGTCCCCTACCGCAGCGGCAGCAAACGCTTGTTGAAGTGGGTGAGCGCATGTAGGGAAACAGAAACGCGCGGCAGGTTCATTGCTAATTGCCAAAAGAGAGATCTCCCGTGGGGAGAAAGGCCAAGACGTTGCCAGAAAGGATGTCAAGCCGGGCCGTAACCTCTTACGTGTTAAGGGGTTTCCCAACTGGTATAGATGCAAAACCCACCGTTGCGACCTCGGCAGCTCAGCGGGCCGTCTGCAGGCGCCACCGCCAAGGCCACTTGCCTTCTCTCGACGTGCTTTCCTGGCTTGTTTGGTTTTCCAACATGCGTCGACCCTGACAACACCATAAATGGACGGTACGGATGCACGCCCACCGTCGCGACCTCAGCAGCACCCAGCGGGCCGTTTGCAGCCGCACCGCCTCGGTGGCCGCGGAAACGCCGGCGGGCGCACCGCTCACTTCCTACTCCCGCTTACTCCCAACTCCCGCTTACTCCCGCTTACTTCCTACTCCTCTATGGCGTACATGTTGCTGTTTTGTTCACAACCCTTAAACGAGTCATATGGACGGGTGAGTACGCACACACCGTCGTGACCCTCAGCAGCGATCAGCGGACCGTCTGCAGGCGCCACCGCCAAGGCCACTTGCCTTCTCTTGACGTGTTTTCCTGGCTTGTTTGGTTTTCCAGCATGCATCGACCCCAGCTACAACATGGGTGGGCGGTACGGGTGCAGACCCACCGTCGCGACCTCAGCAGCGCTCAGCGCGCCGTTTGCTGCCGCCACCGCCAAGGCCACTTGCCTTCTCTTGACGTGTTTTCCTGGCTTGTTTGGTTTTCCAGCATGCATCGACCCCAGCTACAACATGGGTGGGCGGTACGGGTGCACACCCACCGTCGCGACCTTAGCAGCGCTCAGCGGGCCGTTTGCTGCCGCCACCGCCTCGGTGGCCGTGGCAACGCCAGCGGCAGCACCGCTCACTTTCTATAACATTTTTCAAACTGATTCAAGTGTTGCCAGCCCCGCACCATGGGGGGAGGGGTGCGGGGCATGTGGGGGGAAGTACGCACACCCACCGTCGCGACCTCTGCAGTACTCAGCGGGCGTTTGCAGCCGCCACCGCCTCAGTGGCTGCGGAAACGCCGGCGGTGGCACCGCTCACTTTCTACAACATTTGTTTTCAAACTGTTTCAAGTGTTGCCAGCCCCGCACCATGGGGGAAGGGGTGCGGGGTATGTGTGTGGGAAAGTACGCACAACCACCGTTGCGACCTCAGCAGTACTTCACGGGCCGTTGGCGGCCACCACCGCCTCGGTGGCCGCGGAGACGCCGGCGACACTGCTTACTTTCTGTAACATTTTTTGTTTAACTGTTTGGGTGTGTGTGGGTAAGTACGCACACCCACCGCCGCGACCTCAGCAGTACTCAGCGGGCCGTTGGCGGCCGCCACCGCCTCGGTGGCCGCGGAAACGCCGGCGGCACCGCTTACTTTCTGTAACCTTTTTTTGTTAAACTGTTTGGGTGTGTGGGGGGAAGTACGTACACCCACCGTTGCGACCTCTGCAGCGCTCAGCGGGCCGTTGGCGGCTGCCACCGCCTCGGTGGCCACGGAAACGCCGGCGGCACCGCTTACTTTCTGTAACATTTTTGTTAAACTGTTTGGGTGTGTGTGGGGAAGTACGCACACCCACCGCCGCAACCTCAGCAGTACTCAGCGGGCCGTTGGCGGCCACCACCGCCTCGGTGGCTGCGGAAACGCCGGCGGCACCACTTAGTTTCTGTAAATTTTTTTGTTTAACTGTTTGGGTGTGTTTGGGGAAGTACGTACACCCACCGTTGCGACCTCTGCAGCGCTCAGCGGGCCGTTGGCGGCCGCCAGCGCCTCGGTGACCGCGGAAACGCCAACGCCAGCGGCCGCGCGCTTGCGTGCGAGGATGTTCTTCTGTCGCACCCATAGCTGGTCTTTGGTTCGGTTGTTGGGGAAGTAGGCCTGCGCTCGTGCACGGGGTGGGGGTGCGAGTAAATAGTAAGTATGCAGGCCTCTCTCTGTCTCTCTCTCTTTCTGTGTTTGCATGTGCATGCGTGTGTGTGTTTGTGTGTGTGTGTGTGAGGGTTTTCTTCTGTCGCACCCATAGCTGGTCCTTGGTACAGTTGTTGGGGAAGTAGGCCTGCGCTCGTGCACGGGGTGGGGGTGCGAGTATAAAATAATAAGTATGCAGGCCTCTCTGTCTCTCTCGCTCTGTCTGTGAGTGTGCATGTGTGTGTGTGCGAGGATGCTCTTCTGTCGCACCCATGCTAGTCCTTGGTGCAGTCGTTTGGGAAGTACCGTAGCTCTAGACGCTTTGCGTTGTCGATTAAATAATTCCAAGAAAGCGCCGGCAAGGTTGAATTCTACAAATAAATGCTGGAAAAAACGCCGAAAGCGACGCCAAGACGGGAACAAAGCCGGAAAAAAGGCACAAAGTTACAAATTTATAAAAAGTGCTGGCAAGGCAAAGCGTCTCTGCAGTAGGCGTGTGTGTATTGGTCAGTGCTTCCGTTAGCCAACCCGCAACCCGACAAAGTGCACTTTCGGGTTGAGATCGCCTGCTTCGGGCTGGCGAGTCGGGTTGAGATTGCACGAATTTCGACCTGAAAAGTTTGGAAATCATCATTTCCACACTCTTTTCCCGCAAAAAAAACGCCTCCGTCGGGTTAAGAGTGGCGGAATGAGCGTGAGGCCTGGTTTAAGCCGTCATTTCCCCAAGATCCTTAGCGGAACCACTGGTATTGGTGCTGTTGGTCAAGTAGGCCTTGCGGAGTTTGAGGATTTGGGATGTGAGGGTTCTGGGTTTTGCCCTAAACCCTTCAAGGTTTAGGGTTTGGAAACCCTAAACCCTAAACCCTAAACCCTTAACTTGGGGTTGAGGGACAAGGTGCTCGCGGCGCCATTTTGTTCACCCTGCACGTAGCGTGCAATCAATTCAAACCGACCTCCTGGGTGCGTTTGAAGTTTGAACCAAACCTCCGCATGCCCATCGCGAGCAGCTCGTCATCTGCTGTGCCCCCCCCCCCCCCCCCCCCCCCGCGACAACCCCCCCCCCTGCCCCCACCCGCATGAACATAGATGCAAGGCAGGCTTAAGCAAAAAAACAGCATATCAACTCATACTGACCTCCTGGATGCGCTCAAAGTTCAAACCAAACCGCCGAAAGCCCATCGCACGCAGATCATCCTCGGCTGCGCACCCTCCCCACGCTACAAAAACACGCCCCCATCCTGCCCCCACCCGCAATAACATAGATGCAAGGCAGACTTCAGAAAAAAAACTGCATATCAACACAAACCGACCTCCTGGATGCGCTAAAAGTTTGAACCAAACCGCCGAATACCCATCGCATGCAGATCATCCTCGGCTGTGTACCCTCCCCACGCGACAAAACACGCCCCCGACCTGCCCCACCCGCATCACCGTAGATGCAAGGCAGGTTAATGGCAGGGTTTGAAAAACTGCATATCAATTGAAACCGACCTCCTGGATGCGCTCGAAGTTCGAACCAAACCGCCGAATGCCCATCGCAAGCAGCTCGTCCTCTGCTGGAGACCAGTACGTTTGCGGCATCGTTGCTGCCTCCTGGTAGACGAGCCGCGGGTGGGAGTAGGGGGAGAGCACCTGCACAAAAGCAGAGGAGGACAGGCACACAGACAAGAATGAGTGTTATTTTTATGAGTACATGTTTTGGGGTGGTGGTCGGTGGTGTAATGTACGCCTGCAGCGTCGTGGCTGCCCCCTTGTAAGAACCAGTTGCGGGTGCGAGTAGGGGGACAGCAGGGAGGGACAGCAGCAGCAGGCTGCACAAAAGCAGCGGGCAGAGACACACGCAACAAACAAGGCATTCTGGTGGTGTTTTGTAAATTTCTTTGTGGCTGTGGTGGTTGGTGGTGTGATGTTCGCCTGCGGCATCGTGGCTGCCTCTCGTAGACCAGTCGCGGGTGGGAGTACGAGGACAGCACCTGTACACAAGCAGAGGGCAGACACACAGGCAAGAATGAGTGTTGTTTTTATGAGTACATGTTTTGGGGTGGTGGTCGGTGGTGTAATGTACGCCCGCGGCGTCGTGGCTGCCCCCTTGTAAGAACCAGTTGCGGGTGCGAGTAGGGGAACAGTAGGGAGGGACAGCAGCAGCAGGCTGCACAAAAGCAGCGGGCAGAGACACACGCAACAAACAAGGCATTCTGGTGGTGTTTTGTAAATTTCTTTGTGGCTGTGGTGGTTGGTGGTGTGATGTTCGCCTGCGGCATCGTGGCTGCCTCTCGTAGACCAGTCGCGGGTGGGAGTACGAGGACAGCACCTGTACACAAGCAGAGGGCAGACACACAGGCAAGAATGAGTGTTGTTTTTATGAGTACATGTTTTGGGGTGGTGGTCGGTGGTGTAATGTACGCCCGCGGCGTCGTGGCTGCCCCCTTGTAAGAACCAGTTGCGGGTGCGAGTAGGGGAACAGTAGGGAGGGACAGCAGCAGCAGGCTGCACAAAAGCAGCGGGCAGAGACACACGCAACAAACAAGGCATTCTGGTGGTGTTTTGTAAATTTCTTTGTGGCTGTGGTGGTCGGTGGTGTGATGTTCGCCTGCGGCATCGTGGCTGCCTCCTGGTAGACCAGCCGCGGGTGGGAGGAGGGGGACAACACCTGCACAAAAGCAGAGGAGGACAGGCACACAGGCAAGAATGAGTGTTATTTTTATGAGCACATGTTTTGGGGTGGTGGTCGGTGGTGTAATGTACGCCTGCGGCGTCGTGGCTGCCCCCTTGTAAGAACCAGTTGCGGGTGCGAGTAGGGGGACAGCAGGGAGGGACAGCAGCAGCAGGCTGCACAAAAGCAGCGGGCAGAGACACACGCAACAAACAAGGCATTCTGGTGGTGTTTTGTAAATTTCTTTGTGGCTGTGGTGGTCGGTGGTGTGATGTTCGCCTGCGGCATCGTGGCTGCCTCCTGGTAGACCAGCCGCGGGTGGGAGGAGGGGGACAACACCTGCACACAAGCAGAGGAGGACAGGCACACAGGCAAGAATGAGTGTTATTTTTATGAGCACATGTTTTGGGGTGGTGGTCGGTGGTGTAATGTTTTGGGGTGGCGGTCGGTGGTGTTCTGTACGCCTGTGGAATCGTGGCTGCCTCCTGGTAGACCAGCCGCGGGTGGGAGTAGGGGGAGAGGACCTGCACAAAAACAGAAGGCAGACAGACAGGCAAGAATGAGTGTTGTTTTTTAAAACATTCATGAACATGAATACATGTTGGAGTGGTGTGGTGTTCTCGGTGGTGCTGTGTACGCCTGCGGCGTCGTGGCTGCCTTTCGTAGACCAGTCGCGGGTGGGAGTACGAGGACAGCACCTGTACACAAGCAGAGGGCAGACACACAGGCAAGATGATGATGATGTTCTTTACAGTCGTGTGTGACGCACCTACAGGCAGCGTATTCGACTTCAGACGAGTGCCTGGCTACTAGTGGTGAGGGGCTAGTGGGTCGGGGCTGGACCTAGTCAGGGCACTCGGCCCGCAGATCTGACTCCTCCCCAAGGGGGGCACGGCCGCAGGGTTCACAGGCCCGCGGGATTGCGCCCCCTAGACCTCCACTGTCGCGGATCGCGCCCCCTAGTGTTAGTATATGGGCCATTTGCCCGAATTCGGGCACGTTTTTTGACGTGTTTTGCATACATGCCACGGCTGCCACACTTGGTCCCATGAGACGAAAATGGGCATGTTGGAAAGCTGACACTTCATGCTACCTGCTGATGGTCTTATTTTTTTCAAATTCGAATCCTGGTGGTTGCTGGGAGGGCTCAAACATGGGGGAAATTCAAAACTGGCGCCAAGTATTTTTAAATTCAAAAAAAGTGCCCCTCCTAGAGATAGGCCCCGCCCACCTCTTGAGGCAAACAATAAGACATATATGAAGCTCTGTTCTAAAGGGCAACTCCATCCGACATCATTACCCCTGTTTGCATTGGGAAGCAGAGGCACTGTTGATGAGATTTTTACTCTGCGCTCGCTGAGCGCGGCACATGCCGAGTACAAACAATGCATGGCTGTGGCATTTGTTGACTATTCTAAAGCTTACGATTGCATAAACCGTGCGGCACTGTGGAGAGTCCTTAGATTATATAGTGTTCATCCGCACATTATTGATCTGTTGGAGGATCTTCACACCAACACCGCAGCTGCCGTGCGGCTGGCTGGGAAAATCGGGCACGAATTCCCCGTGTCGTCTGGTGTGCGACAGGGGTGCGTCATTGCTCCTGTGTTGTTCAATGTTTTTATTGACCACATAGTGAAAAAGGCGCTAGACATGATGCCAGAGGGGGCTGGCGTGTCAGTCGTGACCCGAGCCGGCGGCTCTGTGTTGTCGTCGTCGGTTGAGCGCATAGTAATGCTGATGTATGCCGACGATTTATGTTTGTTCTCGCATGACCCAGCTCAGTTGGCGCTTATGTTGAAAATCCTTGACAAAGTGTCCTCTAGCTTTGGCATGCAAATCAACGCCGCCTAGACAGAAGTGATGATTTTGCCAGCAGATTTTGACGCGGATCTGCCCACGTTTGCGCTGACTGGTGGTGAAGTGAAGACCGTCTCTGCATTTAAGTATCTAGGGAGTTGGATAACCCAGAGTGGTGTGGAAAAGGAGATCGGTGTGCGTGTTGGTCGCGTGCTGGGCGTGTTTGCGTCTTTTGATCAGATTTGGGCCAGCAAGAAGATGCAAGTGCGGTCTAAGATGCGGGTTTACAACACTTTCGTGCTGCCCCACTTTCTGTATGGCTGCGAAACATGGGCCCCTACTAAAGCACAAATGACTTGATTGGAGGTTGCCCACTCTAACTGCCTTCGTCGCATTCTGGGTGTGCGCCTGGTTGACCGGCACAGATTAAATTATATTCGGCAGGCGTGCGACACTGAGCCAATTGAGAGCCTTGTGGCAAAGCGATCAATGCAGTGGCTAGGCCATGTGATGCGCATGCCGGCTTCTCGTCTTCCTCGTACGACTTTTGACTGCACAATGGATGTGGCTCGGCAGCAAGGCCGGCCTCCAGCCTCCTCCCGACACTATTTTCTTAAGCTACTGATTCAGCAGCTAGGCGAAACTAGTGGCACTCGTTCTGATTGGAAGACTTTTTCGGACACGGCGTTTGAGCGTGCTCAGGATAGGGTCGGGTGGAGAGCCGTGGTGTGCGGTCCGGCTGCCCCTCAGGCGCCGGCCCCTCCACCACGGCGGTCAAGTAGATTGGCAAGCGCCACTTGACCCCTATCCCCTAGAAGCAGTTAGGACCTATTTTTGAGGCGTCGCACAATAGCTCTCCTTTTTGCTCTGGGACTACACGTTGGCAGGCAGACGGCTGGTGGCTACCGCCCCTCACAAGTAATTGTTAGGGCCAGAACTGGACTTGGGTCTAGGCGGTGGTACTAGGACTAGAGGTAGTCTTTGCTGGAAAGCCGATGTAACTGTAACTGCATTGGGATAGGATCCTTCCCACATTTAGCCACCCCATGCGCCCTTCTCGGGCTCCGATGGTGCCAGAAAGGGTCACAGCCTTCCGTTGGTTCCCCTTCGAAGCCTTGTAACCGCCGGAGGGACGGGGGGGGCGACATCGCGCTCGTAGGGCATCGGTGACGAAGCCCGCCACCGCTCGCTGCCCGAAATTAGCAACTTCGAGCAGCAGCGACGTGCCACAGGCTTAAGCAACGGCGCCCCTGATTAAAGGTCGTCTAGATGAGGGTATAAGGAGCATAAGTTCGGAAGGGTGGGACGTGAGTCGAATTCTACACCGCCTAATGTAATCGGGAAAAAATGCGCCCGAATTCGGGCTTTCCGCCCGAATTCGGGCGGATCCAGCAACTACGACTAGACCTCCACCGTAAGATACCGTTTCCATATTTTTTTTCGAGTTTGTTCGGTGGTGGCGGCGGCGGCGTTGGTGGTGGTGGCGCACAGAACGTTTGCGGCATCGTTGCTGCCTCCTGGTAGTCCAGTCGGGGGTGCGAGTAGGGGAAGGGGGCCTAAGCTCAAAACAGAGGCCAGGGACAGGCGAGAAGCACGGCATTCTGTTGTTGTTTTGTCTAGTTCTTTTGGCTGTGGTGGCAGGTTGCCCTACCACATTCACAACGCCGGAGGCGGCGCCTCAGGCGTCCCATTCCATGGCGCGGATCAGGCGGCGCCTCAGGCGCTCCGACCGCCCGAGGCGCCGCCTGAGGCGCACCCACGATCGCCTCAGGCGTCACCATAGGCGTTATCCAAACCGCCTCAGGCGCCACACCGACTGTCTCAGGCGCCCACCACCGCCTGGGGCGCAGCCCGGACCGTCTCAAACGTTATGACCGCATTCCATGGCGCGGATCAGACGTTGGGATTTTGGTCGGGTTGGGATCTGCATGTGGGCGGCATCGTGGCTGCCTGCAGGTAGACCAAGTGGGGTGGGAGCAGGGGGAGAGGATGTACACACAAAAACAGAGGACAGAGACAGGCAAGAAACACACACACACACACACACTCCTACACACACACCTACAGACACACACGCAGCGTAGTTTCTACGTGCTCCACCGCGCGCGTCGCGAGCGCCGCCTACATCAGCTCCACACACACACACACACACACACACACACATACACACACTCGCACACCGGAGGTGCAGTCAAAAGTCCTGGGGTGTGAAAGCACACGTTTAAAACGCGACCACTCAAGCATCAGAAGGACTGTAAAATCGACCCCGCACCTGCAGCGCAGTTTCCACGCGCTCTACCGCGCACGTTGCTGGCACTGCCTGCATCAGCACACACACACGCACACACACACACACACACACACACACACGCACAAGCACACGCACACGCACACACGTTCCCCTCCCCCCCACACGCACCCGCAGAGCAGTTTCCACGTGCTCCACCGCGCGCGTCGCTGGTGCTGCTTGCATTAGCTTCAGCTTCCTCCGTACGCGCTTGCGCTCTTTGCATCCAACGGTCTTGAGGTCCAGCAGCTCCTGTGGGTGTGGAGAGTGCGTGGGGGTTGTGGAGCAACTTTTTTTGTGCACGCCTGCATCAGCTTCAGCTTTCTCTGCACGCGCTTTCGCTCCTTGAATCGGATGCTCTGGAGGTTCAGCAGCTGCTGTGGGTGTGGGGACGCTGGGAGGTGTGAAGACAGGAAGTGTGGGGAGTGTGGGGCTTTATTTAATTGCATTATAACGCCTGCATCAGCGCCGGCTTCCTCCGCACGCGCTTTTGCTCCTTGGACCCGGCGGTCTGGAGGTCGAGCAGCTCCTGTGTGTGTGGGGAGTGTGGGAGGTGTGAAGCAGGGGGTGTGGGAAGTTTTTTTTTTTCCGCCTGCATCGGCGCCAGCTTCCTCCGCACGCGCTTTCGCTCCTTGGACCCGACGGTCTGGAGGTCGAGCAGCTCCTGTATGTGTGGGGAGTGTGGGAGGTGTGAAGCAGGGACTGTGAGGAGTTTTTTTCCTTGATTTTTACACCTGGATCGGCGTCAGCTCCCTCCGCACACGCTTTCGTTCCTCGCTTGGATCCGACGGTGTGGAGGTCCAGCAGCCCCTGTGGGTGTGGGGAGCGTGGGGGGTGTGAAGACAGGGTGTGTGGGGAGTGTGGGGCTTGATTTGATTGTATTATAACGCCTGCATCAGCGTCTGCTTCCTCAGCACGCGCTTTTGCGCCTTGAATCAGACGCTCTGGAGGTCGAGCAGCTCCTGTGGGCGTGGGGAGTGTAGAAGATGTGAAACAGGGTGTGTGGGGAGTGTGGGGCTTGATTTAATTGTATTAGAATGCCTGCATCAGCGTCTGCTTCCTCAGCACGCGCTTTTGTGCCTTGAATCAGACGGTCTGGAGGTCGAGCAGCTCCTGTGGGCGTGGGGAGTGTGGAAGGTGTGAAACAGGGGGTGTGGGGAGTGTGGGGCGTTTTTAATTGCATAACGCCTGCATCAGCGCAGGCTTCCTCCACACGCGCTTTCGCTCCTGGGATCCGACGGTCTGGAGGTCAAGCAGCTCCTGTGGGTGTGGGGAGTGTGGGAGGTGTGGAGGACTGGAGTCTGGGAGGTGGGGAGTCTGTAGAGTTGGCAGTTTTGGATTTGGACGCCTGCGCCAGTCAGTTTCAGCTTCCTGCAAGTGGGTGGGCGCGCTGGCAACTGAATGTGTGGGCGGGTGCAGTGGCTCCGCAAAGGATCTTCAGGAAATGACGGCTTAACCCGGGCCTCACGCTCATTCCACTAATCTTAACCCGACAAGCTATTTTTGGCGGGGAAAGTGTGAAAATGACGATTTTCACACTTTTCGGGTCGAAATTCGCGCAATCTCAACGCGCCAGCTCAAATCGGCCATTCTCAACCCGAAAGTGCACTTTGCCGGGTTGCGGGTTGCCTAACGGAAACACTGGCGGTGTGGGAAGCGGAGTGCTTCGACTTCCGACAAGCGAATGCAGACTTGTCTGTTCCCTTCACAATACGCAGCATGAATTGTCCGAAAAGCACCCTGGAGGTACGCCTGCATCGGCGACAGCTCCGGCGCGATCATCGGCAGCGTGTCGATCGATGAAAAACAATGCATGCATCGAGGTCGCACATTTGGTTGAATTGAACCACAATTACCGTACGTATTGCTTGCCTTCCCGGGGGGGATGAGGCGTGGAAACCACAGTTGTTTTATGCGATTCCTGGGGTCATTTTTCGTCGTTTCTCGCCGTTTCGACGCCCAAAATCGCGTGTCACAATATATTTTATGAATCAGCATTGGGGGGCAGTGTGTGTGGGGGGGGGAGGGGGGGGCGGAAGGGTGTCCAAAGCGACACATATTCGGACAGGCAAACCGCACATACGGTGCCACCACGAGCCTGAACAGCACCCGTGCACACCTGCATCGGCGATAGCTCCGGCGCGATCATTGGCAGCGTGTCAACAGAAGCGAAGAACGCGCTCAGAACTCGCAACGGGGCGACGTCGAGAACGCTGCGGACGTCGGCCATGTGCGCTGGCGCCCACATGCCGTCTGCGCCGACGCCTGCGTGCGTGTGTGTGTGTGTTTGTGTGTGTGTGTGTGTGTGTGCGAGCGTGTGTGTGTGTGTGTGTGTGCTTGTATGTCTCGGCGAGACAGAGAGAGAGGGAGAAAGATGGAGAGGAGAGAGGGAGAGAGGGAACGAGAGAGACAGGTAGAGAGAGAGAGAGAGCAACAGAGGAAGAGAGAGAGAGGAAGAGAGAGAGAGGAAGAGAGCGAGAGGGAGGGAGGGAGGAGGGAGGAGGGGAGGGGGGAGGGAGGGAGGGAGGGAGGGGGGGAGGGAGGGGGAGGGAGGGGGAGGAGGGAGGAGGGAGGGAGGGAGGGAGGGAGGGAGGGCGAGGGAGAGGGAGGGAGGAGGAGGGAGGGAGGGAGGGAGCGAGGGAGGGAGGGAGGAGGAGGGAGGGGAGCGAGGGAGGGAGGGAGAGGAGAGGGAGGGAGGGAGGGAGGAGGGAGGGAGGGAGGGAGGGAGGGAGGAGGGAGGGAGGGAGGGCGAGGGAGGAGGGAGGGAGGGAGGGAGGAGGGAGGGAGGGAGGGAGGGGAGGGAGGGAAGGAGGGAGGGAGGGAGGGAAGGAGGGAGGGAAGGAAAGGGAGAGAGGGGGGACGAGAACAGCGAGAGACAAAGAGAGAGAAAGTGGGAGTTTACGCAAACGCACTCACTGCGGCCGCATCCCAAGTGCCGTCGGCTCCTGAGGAGCACCCCACACACAGACACACCGTCAGTCGCCAGCGGCCGCACCCCAAGCGCTGTCGGCTGCTGAGGAGGCACGCAACACACACACACACACACACACACACACACACACACACACACACACACGCACACACACGCACAAACACGCACACACACGCACGCACACACAAACGCGCACGCACACGCACACACACACACACACACGATTACTCACTGCCGCCGTTGCCGTCAGTCGGCAGCGGCCGCATCTCAAGCGCGGTCGGCTCCTGAGGAGGCACTCAACACACACACACACACACACACACACACACACACGCACACACACACGCACACAATCACTCACTGCCGCCATTGCCGTCAGTCGCCAGCGGCCGCATCCCAAGCGCGGTCGGCTGCTGAGGAGGCACTCCAGCAGCGGTGAGCGCGTCGTTGGACGCGGCGCGTGCAGACGAGAGGTCCACGAGCGCAACGCGCGCAGCGGCAGCGACAGCCTGTGTGTGTGTGTGTGTGTGTGGCGTGTGTGTGTGTGCATGTGCGTGTGTCTGTGCATGCATGTGCGGGGGGGGGGGGGGGGGGGGGGGGCAGAAAAGAGGACCACCAGCGCAACGCGCACAGCAGCAGCAACGGCCTGTGTGTGTGTGTGTGTGAGTGTGGTGTGTTTCGAGTGTGTGCATGTGCGTGTGTGTTTATGTGTGTGTGTGTGTATGTGGGGTGGGTGGGTGGTTCAGAGGAGAGGTCCACGAGCGCAACGCGCGCAGCGGCAGCGACAGCCTGTGTGTGTGTGTGTGTGTGTGTGTGTGTGCGTGCGGCGACATGTGTGAACAGGTGTGACAACACTGTGAACAGTGAGGCCCGTGTGGTGTTGCACCTCGCTTGCGCTGCGTCGCAAGCAAGCGACTGCCAGTGAATCGTGTGGCGCTGAAAGAGTGTGGCAAACAAGTGTGGCCACACAGTGAACACTGACATGATGATGGATATTACAGTCGGTGTGACACCAGTAATGATGTATAAGACCTGTGTCGGCGCGAGCGCCCAACACGTTCAACTCAGTTTCAGTGGGAAACTGGCTGGCTACCTGGAAGGGGTGAGGGTTAACCCCCACATGCGCACACGCACTGGACCTAGACAGGGCATACATAATGCTTTGGTCATACCGTCCGTGAGGTTTGCTTCTGCGAATACGTATCGTTTTTGCCCCCCCCCCCGCGAAGTTGAAAAACTAAAATAAATCGTCGAAAATCGCGATTTTGGGCGCCAAACGAAAATGACCCCCGCAATCGCATTAAACAACTCTACTTGCAACCCCTCCCCCCCTCCCCCCCCCCGCGAAGGCAAACAATATGGACGGTAGTATGACCTCATACCTGTGCTGCGTCGCAAGCAAGTGACTGTCAACAATCGTGTGGCGCCGAGAGAGTGGCAAACAGTGTGGCCACACAGTATACACTTACATAACACCTTAGTTATAGTGTGGCCTCATACCTGTGCTGCGTCGCACGGGTCCTTTGCTGCCATTGCGTACAGCTGACATGAGAGCTGCGTGTGGAGGTAGACCTGCAGGGTGTGTGTGTGTGTGTGCGCGTGTGCGTGTGCGTGTGTGTGTGTGGTGTGGTGTGTGTGGTGTGGTGTGTGTGTGTGTGTGTGTGTGTTTGTGTGCACACGGGTCATTTGCTGCCATCGCGTGCAGCTGGCATGAGAGCTGCGTGTTGAGGTAGACCTGTGGGGTGTGTGTGCACGCGCGCGTGTGTGTGAGTGTGTGTGTGTGCGTGTGTGCGTGTGTGTCTGTGTGTGGGTGTGGGTGCGAGTGTGTGTGCACACGACATCCCCGAACGCCCCGAGTTTGCCGAGCGAGTCACCACCGAGTGGATCATCTTAGCATGATTTCCACAACTGTGGAAGTCCTTCTGCCGACACCTAGTTTAAACTCAGTCGAGGCGGATTGACGAACACAGCCGTCAATGACCCGCCACTGCCCCTTTCCCCACTGCTTTACAAATGAGGTTGTTCACCCTCTTGCTGGCGCATGGTTGGTCTCCCGCCTTCAAACGGAATCTCCTCAATTGATGACTAGAAACAGCCTATCTAGGTCTGCCCTGCAGAGTTCTCTGTAACGATATCTCTTTCTCTCTCTGTGTGTGTGTGTGCATGCATGTGTTTATGTGTGCGTGTGTGTGTGTGTGTGTGTGTGTCTGTGTGTGTGTGTGCATACGTATATGTGTGTGTGCGTATGTGTGTGTGTGTGTGTGTGTGTGCGTGTGTGTTTGTGTGTGCGTGTGTTTGTGTGCGCATGGGTCATTTGCTGCCATCGCGTACAGCTGGCATGAGAGCTGCGTGTTGAGGTAGACCTGTGGGGTGTGTGTGCACGCGCGCGTGTGTGTGAGTGTGTGTGTGTGTGTGTCTGTGTGTGTGTGTGTGTGTGTGCATGCATGTGTATATGTGTGTGCGTGTGTGTGCATGCGTATATGTGTGTGTGCGTATGTGTGTGTGTGTGTGTGTGTGCGTGCGTGTGTGTGTATGTGTCTGTGTGTGTGTGTGTGTGTGTGTGTGTGCATGTGTTTATGCGTGTGTGTGTGTGTGTGCATGCGTATATGTGTGTGTGCGTATGTGTGTGTGTGTGCGTGTGCGTGCATGTGTTTATGCGTGTGTGTGTGTGTGTGTGTGTTCGTGTGTATGTGCGTGTGTGTGCCTTTGCTGCCATTGCATACAGCTGGCGTGACAGCTGCGTGTGGAGGTAGACCTGTAGGGTGCATGTGAGCGTGTGTGTACGTGTGTGTGTGTGCGTGTGTGTTTGTGTGTGCGTGTGTTTGTGTGCGCATGGGTCATTTGCTGCCATTGCGTACAGCTGGCATGAGAGCTGCGTGTCGAGGTAGACCTGTGGGGTGTGTGCACGCGCGCGTGTGTGTGAGTGTGTGTGTGTGTGTGTGCGTGTGTGTCTGTGTGTGTGTGTGTGTGTGTGCATGCATGTGTTTATGTGTGCGTGTGTGTGTGTGTGTGCATGCGTATATGTGTGTGTGCGTATGTGTGTGTGTGTGTGTGTGCGCGTGTGGAAGGCAGCAGACGGCACACGCCAGGACCCCCTCGCACTACCCGGCATACTAGCCAACCACCTCGCAGATCGTGGCGTCGACATCTGCGGGCTCCAAGAGGTACGCCACCCCGGCTCCGGCCGACACACCTTCGCCAACGGATACCTCTTCATCTGGTCCGGCCGCCCCCCCGGCAGCACCAAGCCGCACGAGTCGGGCGTCGGAGCACTCCTGTCCCCCGACACCGCCAAACTCCTCCGCGCTCCCACCGCCGGCTCGGCTGCGCTCGACGATCGCGTGCTGGTCCTAAGGTTCCACCCCAACGGCACCGTCCCGATCAGCGCGATCATCGCGTACGCCCCCACCAACGTCTCCACCGACAAACTCGCCAAAGACGCGTTCTACGAGCAACTCCACGGCATCCTCTCTGACGTACCCTCACACCACTACCTCCTTGTGATGGGCGATTTCAACGCCACCACCACCGGCGCCTCCCCTACCACCACCCATCGGTAGGCCGACACGCCTGCCCCACTCCCCACAGCACCCTCTGCCCCTTCCCCCCAAACCCCCGCCTCGCATCATACCGCCACCGCCCCAAAATCAATGACAACGGCCACATGCTCCTCGACCTGTGTGCCGCCCACAATCTTGCCATCACCCACTCTTTCTTCCCCAACCCCCCCGTGCATGCGTACACCTGGTACAGCAACAACCACAAGACAAGCATACTGGACTACATCCTAGTCCGCCGCTCCCACCTGTCCTCTGTCCAAAGTGTGCGCGCACAGTGCCCCATCACCCGCCCAATCCCCTCCCTTACAAAATCTGACCACTCCCTCGTCACCGCCGTCATCCGCTTCCGCTTCTCCAAAGCGTGGAGCCACGCACACTCCCAACACACACGCACCCCACCCCCCCGGCGCTACTTCACCGACCTTCTCCGCGACCCTGACACGCGGCAGAGGTATGCTGCGGCAGCCGCGTCCGCCCTCGCCCCCTCCCCTCCCCCCTCCGTTTCCCCCTCCCTTTCCCCCTCCCTTTCCCCCCCTTTCCCCCCCCTTCCCCCCTCCCCTTCCCCTCCCTCCTCCCTCCCCTCCCCCTGCTCCCCGCTCCCCTCCACCCACCTTGACCAGCTGACAAACCGCTTCACCGCCGCCCTCCATGAGGCGGCCAAGAAGATCCTCGGCCCCCGCCCACGTGAGATCCCCGTCTCCTTCAACCCCTCCGACGCGTCACTCAAGCGAGCCCAAGCACTGCAGGCGGCCCGTGCCAGGGACGCCCCGCAGGCAGAGATCAAGCCCTGTGAGACAGAACTGTCGGCCTCCTTGCGTGACGACACCGACGCCCACTGGAACGCGACCGCCGTACGCGTCCAATGCGCCCTCGACGCACACAAACCTCACATTGCCCACCAGATACTGCAGAAGCTCATTGGTGACCGCCCCCTCGCCGCCGCCCCAGCCCTCCGCACAGATGCCGGCCTCCGCTTCGGAGCCCAGCCTGTTGCCGACGCGTTTGGGCTCCACTTCAAACAACTCCACACCCTCCCCTCCACAGTTGACGAGGCCACCCTCAACACCCACCTGGCCCACACGCCCACCGCCCCCCCTGCCCCTACCCTCCCTCCCGCCGCCGCCCCCCTCCCTGCCCCCGCACCCGCCCACGCCGCCGCCGACCCACGCCCTCACCCCCCACCCCCCGAGCCCACGCTGGACGAGGTGGAGGCTGCGATCAGAGTCCTCAGAAACACCTCCCCCGGATCCGACGACGTCACCGCCCCACTCATCAAGTGCGGCGGGCCCGTCGTCGCCTCTGCCCTCCACCGCATCATACGCAAGTGCTGGAACACCCAAACCACCCCCACCGCTTGGAGACAAGCCATCATCTGCCCCCTCTACAAGGGCGCATCCTCGGGGCCCACCACACTCGCCAAGGCCTACCGGGGCATCTCCCTCCTACCTGTCCCCGGCAAGACCTACACCCACATCCTTCTCAACCGCCTACGGCGACAGCTGGAACCCTCCCTCTCCACCTACCAATTTGGTTTCCGGCCTGACCGAGGCACCACTGCCCCCATCTTCACCCTACGCCGCATACAAGAAGAGTCCCACCGTGCCCAAGCCCCCCTTCACGTGGCCTACGTCGACCTCTCCAAGGCTTTCGACCGGGTCAACCACAAGGCACTATGGGCAACCCTGCTCCACCGCGGCGTGCACCCAGACCTCCTCGCCCGCATCAAGAGCCTCTACACTGATGCCACCGCCAGAGTCCGAGTGGGCGACGCGTACTCCGCTCCATTCAACCTCGACACCGGCGTCAAGCAAGGCTGCCCCCTCTCCCCCCTCCTCTTCAACATCTACATCGATACTGTCGTCCGATCCCTGATTGCCCAACTCCCCGATGCCGGCATCCAAATCGGCTACATGGTCGACGGCACTCTCCAAACCCCTGATTCCCGTACTACAGACTACGCAACTACAATCCTCCCCCTCCTTCTCTACGCGGACGACATAGCTCTGATGGCTCTCGACATCGACGTCCTCAGAGACATGCTTGCCCTCCTCGATCAGATCTGCTCTGACCTCGCCCTCGAGATCAACTACGACAAGACTGTGCACCAAACCCTCGGCCACCCTTCTGCCCACACCGACGCCCCAGCAGTTACAGTTACATCGGCTTTCCAGCAAAGACTACCTCTAGTCCTAGTACCACCGCCTAGACCCAAGTCCAGTTCTGGCCCTAACAATTACTTGTGAGGGGCGGTAGCCACCAGCCGGCTGCCTGCCAACGTGTAGTCCCAGAGCAAAAAGGAGAGCTATTGTGCGTCGCCTCCAAAATAGGTCCTAACTGCTTCTAGGGGATAGGGGGTCAAGTGGCGCTTGCCAATCTACTTGACCGCCGTGGTGGAGGGGCCGGCGCCTGAGGGGCAGCCGGACCGTACACCACGGCTCTCCACCCGACCCTATCCTGAGCACGCTCAAACGCCGTGTCCGAAAAAGTCTTCCAATCAGAACGAGTGCCACTAGTTTCGCCTAGCTGCTGAATCAGTAGCTTAAGAAAATAGTGTCGGGAGGAGGCTGGAGGCCGGCCTTGCTGCCGAGCCACATCCATTGTGCAGTCAAAAGTCGTACGAGGAAGACGAGAAGCCGGCATGCGCATCACATGGCCTAGCCACTGCATTGATCGCTTTGCCACAAGCCTCTCAATTGGCTCAGTGTCGCACGCCTGCCGAATATGAGTTAATCTGTGCCGGTCGACCAGGCGCAGATCCAGAATGCGACGAAAGCAGTTAGAGTGGGCAACCTCCAATCGAGTCAGTTGTGTTTTAGTAGGGGCCCATGTTTCGCAGCCGTACAGAAAGTGGGGCAGCACGAAGGTGTTGTAAACCCGCATCTTAGACCGCACTTGCATCTTCTTGCTGGCCCAAATCTTATCAAAAGACGCAAACACGCCCAGCGCGCGACCGACACGCACACCGATCTCCTTTTCCACACCACCACTCTGGGTTATCCAACTCCCTAGATACTTAAATGCAGAGACGGTCTTCACTTCACCACCAGTCAGCGCAAACGTGGGCAGATCCGCGTCAAAATCTGCTGGCAAAATCATCACTTCTGTCTTGGCGGCGTTGATTTGCATGCCAAAGCTTGAGGACACTTTGTCAAGGATTTTCAGCATAAGCGCCAACTGAGCTGGGTCATGCGAGAACAAACATAAATCGTCGGCATACATCAGCATTACTATGCGCTCAACCGACGACGACAACACAGAGCCGCCCCAGCACCAATCTCAATCCCTTCCACTTCCTCTGACATCCCCCACCTAGTCCACCCCACGGACAAATTCAAATACCTTGGCAGCATCCTGTCAACCCCCACCCCGTCCCTCGGCACCTTCGATGGAGAGATCTCCCGCCGGATCTCCTCTGCCTGCTACGCCTTCAACCGTCTCACACCCAGACTATGGAAAAGTAACGACATCCAGCCCTCCACCAAGATCCAACTCTACAACGCCTTTGTCACATCCGCCCTCTTGTACAGCTGCCAAGGCTGGACACTCAACGTCGCCCACACACACCGCCTGGAAGTGACTCACAACCGCTTCCTCCGCAGCATAAAGCGAATCCCCCACAACCTCTCCCCATCCTCCCCTCACACCTCCACCTCTGAGATGCACGCTAAGGACCCACCCACAGCGCCCATCATCAACGCCATCAACAAACATCGGATGTCGTTTATCGGATCCCTTGCCCGCCACCTCCCTCCCTCCCCCCCTCTCCCCCTTCCCCCCACCCACCTATCACCCCCTCCCCACACCTCAATCTTCCCACCTACTGCCGCTCTCTTTATGTTCCGACGCCCGGACGCCCAGATGCCTGACAGGGTGGGTGCCATCACCTCGTACCGTCTCAACGCCCACGAGATGCTCACGTCTGCCCAGTTCATGAGTGTCGTCAAGACGCTTTACGAGAAGGCCATCAAGGCACACGCCGAGGACCCTGCGATCACCCCTCCTGAGCTCGCCGCCATCCTGGAGGCCAGGAGGCTCCCTCCCAAGTGGACCACCCTAGCTAGGTTCCCACACCTGTGGGACAGCATCTGCCGCGGGGTAGCTGAGGCCGGATCAGCCCGACAACCGTAACCACACGCAGCAAAACCACAATTGACAGTTTCTGATGACAGTTTTTCGGATCCCGCAAACAACTCCAAGCCCACGGATATCCTCTCGTACTAGCGCATATGGTTGGTCACCCGCTACTGAACGAACTTAAGATCCAAGGGTCCTCGACTCATGAAACGATTGCCGGGGGGTGCTTTAGCACTGGCAAGAGCCGTTATCTAGGTTGCCCGAGCGGTGGGAATTGTAACGTATTTCTCTCTCTCTCTCTCTGTGTGTGTGTGCGTGCATATGTTTATGCGTGTGTGTGTGTGTGCATGCGTATATGTGTGTGTGCGTATGTGTGTGTGTGTGCGTGCATGTGTTTATGCGTGTGTGTGTGTGTGTGTGTGCGTGTGTGTTTATGTGTGTGTGTGTGTGTGTGTGCGTGCGTATGTGTGTGTGTGCCTTTGCTGCCATTGCATACAGCTGGGTGTGGAGGTAGACCTGTAGGGTGTATGTGTGCGTGTGTGTACGTGTGTGTGTGTGCGTGTGTGTTTGTGTGTGTGTATGTGTGTGTGTGTGTATGTGTGTGTATCCTTTGCTGCGTGTGGGGGCAAACCTGCGAATGGAACAAGTGAGTGAGAGTGTGATTGAGAGTGTGACAGTGGAAATTAGAGTGAGAGTGGGGAGAGAGAGTGACAGAAAAGTGAGAGGGAGTGAGGGTGTGTGTGGAAGGTGTAGCGCATGTGCGAAGCGTACATACCTGCACGCGTTTTCAGGTTTGCCCATGGTGTGGGTCCACAGCTGCTACACACACACACACACACACACACCTGCTCATACAGCTGCTGCAGCTGCAGCAAATCAAGCCCAGGCTGCGCCTCAAACTGCCCGCAAATCGTCAGCACACGTGCACACACACACACACACACACACGCACGTGCACACACACACATACACAC
>VFSX01000373.1:0-35000 GCA_016618255.1 Chlamydomonas sp. UWO 241 | reverse complement strand
CTCGCTGCCACTGCCACTGCCACTGCCTGCGCTGCCGCTGTCATCCTCGGACGAGCTGTCGGGCAGCTCCTCCTCTACGTAGTTATCAGCGTCGTCATCTTCATCCAACACAGTCGTAGAGGCGGGAGGCTCGCCCTCGATCGCCTCCGACTGCTGGGCGTGGGAGGGCGTGGCTCCTGTATCCATGTTTCTGGTTGGTTTGTTTACCCCTCACGCGGTACAGGCGACGGGGTGTTCTGGATCCTCCTCATGACGCGGGCATGGGGAAGGCAGGCTTTCTGCTTGCACGGTGTTGTGCCTCGCGTTCACTCACATTCAATTTTTGGTGTGGGCACGCGAACCCTTCTAAAATAGATAGATCGGCTCACATAAGGCCTTGCTCAGGCGCCCAGGCGCTGCACAGGGGTTCAGCTTGGGCCCCCCTCTGATCTGGCTGTCGATCGCAGAAATACTGAGCTGGATGGACATCCCCAGCCAGGGGCGTCGCACGCTGTGCGAGCTGAACTGCGGATTTGTGCACGCCGATGCGTCCCTGCTCAGTGCTCCATCGCCCGGGAGCGCGCAGTATCCCGTTTTCATGCTGCCGATTGACGCGTCTGCGCCTGTGGACCCCATGGCACAGCAACCTGTGGCATACGTGCGAGCGGAGGGGAGCTCCGGCACGGCTGAGTTCGTGGAGTACTTGCCCAGCAGCAAGGGAAGCGGCAGCCGCATGGCCAGCCGCATGGACGCAGCCCATGCACCCTCAGCAGCGCATGGCGCCAAGTCTGTGCCCACCGCTGCGGCGCCCCTGCTTCTGCCGCCCCCCGCGTGGCACTCCCACCGGCCGATGCTCGCTGCGGCCGACGCCTCCGGCCGCGTGCACGTGTACGACACAGCCGGAGTGGACGCGCAGTGTGCGCCTGGCAGTGGGCGTGCACCGCCCGCCGCGACCCAGCAGCCGTCGCTCACGCTGCAGCATGAGCTGCAGGTGTGTGGGTGTGGGTGTGTGTGTGCATTTTTGAACGTGTGCGTGTGTGTGCACGTGTGTGTGTGTGTGCGCGTGTGCGTGCATGTGTGTTCGCATGCCTGTGTTTGTGTTTTTGCGTACGTACGTGTGTGTATGTGTGTGTGTGTGTGTGTGTGCATGCGCCCCCTCTCCTCACCACCACCACCACCCTCCACTCCGCAAGTTCATTTGCAGATGTGCGGTGGCTGCCTTGTGGGTGGCACATCACCCGCGTCGTCGTCGAAAGCATAAAACAACGGGAGCGCCTACACCCCGAGCAAAAGCACAAGGCCCAACAGCTAGTAGCCAGCGAGCCTTGCAAACACGGCCCCCCAGCGTAGCTCCCCGTGGTGACAAACCGCAAAAAGAAATACTACACGGTTCTGCGAGCCAAAATCCGGGCACGCACGCCCATGGCACATCACCGGCACACCCACACCACCACCCACACTACCCACACAACCAGTGATCCCATGCCACGAATCTCCCTCACTGCACCCACATGATGCGCCAAGCAACCACTCCACCCTCCCACCCACCCACCCACCCACCCACACATCTACCCACCCATCCACTCACCACCCCGGCATCACCCACACCACAGGTCTCTGTCGCGTCCCTTGCGCGCCGGGGGGTCTCTCGAGCCCACTGCACCAGTGTTTCCGTTAGCCAACCCGCAACCCGATGAAGTGCACTTTCGGGTTGAGATTGGCCGGTATGGGCTGACATTTCCACACTTTTTTCGCGAGAAATCGCCTCAGTCGGGTTGAGATTGGGGAGTCAGCCGTGAGGCCCGGGTTGAGCCATCGTTTCCTCATGATCCTGAGCGGAACCACTGCACTGCAACCCACCCTGCACCAGCACACCACTCCACCCTACCACCCAGCCCACCTAACCAGTGAACCCTTTGGTTTGTACAACACCCACACTTGCAGGCCTCTGTTGCGTCCCTTGCGTGGCGTCCGCGCGCGGGGGGGTGCCTCGCGGTTGGAACGCGCGGCAGGGTCGCGCTGTGGCACGTCTCTGGGTCTGCGCGCGCGCCCGCGCCGGGCGCGCGCAGTGCGGCGGTGCAGGTGTGTGTCCGTATGTGTGTGTGTGTGTGTGTGGAGGGGGGAGTGTGTGTGCTCGTGCTGTGTGTTTGTGCGGTGTGTGCGGTGTGTGCGTGTGTGCGTGTGAGCGCGCGCTGCGCTTGTGCGTCTGGCGCATTGTGGTGCAGGTGCCCCACCCACCCCATCACAAACCCTAAACCAACCCCCACCCCACCCCACCCCACCCCCTAGGGCCCCTGCCTCGTCCTCTTGCGCGCCCCCAGCGCCGCAGCACACATCACCAGCCGCGCATGGTCCCCACAGCACACACACACACACACACACACACACTGCCCCCCCTCCCCAGGGCCCATGGCTCATCCTCCTGCGCGCCCCCAGCGCCGCAGCACCCGTCGCAGATCTCGCATGGTCCCCACACAGAGCACACCCGCACACACACACACACACACACACACACACACACACACAGTGCTCCCCCCCCAGGGCCCATGGCTCATCCTCCTGCGCGCCCCCAGCGCCGCAGCACCCGTCGCAGATCTCGCATGGTCCCCACACAGAGCACACCCGCACACACACACACACACACACACACAGTGCCCCCCCCCAGAGCCCATGGCTCGTCCTCCTACGCGCCCCTAGCGCCGCAGCACCCATCACCGACCTGGCATGGTCCCCACACAGAGCACACACACACACACACACACACACACGCATGCACTGCCCCCCTTCCCCCAGGGCTCATGGCTCGTCCTCCTACGCGCCCCCAGCGCCGCAGCACCCATCACCGACCTGGCATGGTCACCATCTGTCGCCGCCTCGCCACAGCTCCCAATAGAGCACGCGCACAAACACACAGACACACACATACACACACACACACACACACACACACGCACTGGCACTCGCACTCACACACACAAGCACATACACACACACACACTGCCCCCCCCCCAGGGCCCCTGGCTCGTCCTCCTACGCGCCCCCAGCGCCGCAGCACACATCACCGACCTGGCATGGTCCCCAGACGGAGCGCTTCTCGCCGCCTCCTCCCCCTCCCTGCCCGGACTCATCGTGTGGGATGTGGCGAGCGGGCGGTCGGAGCGCGTGGGCGCAGCGTCGGCGCGGCTGTCGTGCCTTCGTTGGTCTCCGGATGGGAACTACCTTTTCACGGGTGGGTTCCCTTGAATGATTGGATTTTGACACCACAGCTCATGCTTCAGTGGGGGCGCGGCTGTCCTGTTTGCGCTGGCCACCGGACGAAAACCACCTTTCCTCGGGTGCGTGTTTGTTAGTTTCTGGGATGTGGTTGGGTCGCAAGGGTGAGCGTCGGCGACGCGTCGGCGCGGCTGTCGTGCCTGAGGTGGTCTCTAGATGGGAACGGCCTTTTTGCGGATGCGCGTGTGTGTTTGTGCAGCTGGCGGTTGTGAGTCGTTAGAGCAGTTGCGAGCAGTTGCAAACGGGCAAACGTGGCGAACAGGCGGTCGGAGCGTGTGGGCGCCAACTCAGCGCGTCTGTCGTGCCTGAGGTGGTCGCCGGACGGCAACTACCTTTTCGCGGGTGGGTGTGTGTTGGCTGTTGGGGCAGCTGCCTGTTTGCAACTGCCTGTGGCGACCGGGCAGTGCGGGCGGATTGCGCCGCGTCGGCGCGGCTGTCGTGCCTTCGGTGGTCTCTGGATGGCAACTAACTTTTTGTAGGTGGGTGCGCATTGATGATTGCATTGTGCAATATGGTAGGCACCACTAGAGGTCCTAATGATGCTTGAGTGGAGGCGCGGTCGGCGCCGCGTCGGCGCGACTGTCGTGCCTTCGGTGGTCTCCAGATGGGAACTGCCTTTTTGCGGGCGGGCGGGTGTTGTTTGGTTGGTTGCGCACATGGGGGACCCGCCTGCCTGTTTCCTACTGCCTGCCTGCAACTACTTGCAGACCGGACGACTACATGCCGCGGGCGCACCCAGGATCTAGTGCTGCACCAGACCCCACACCACCACCACCCCTCACACACATACACACACACACCACTTTGCCCCCCCCCCCCCCCGCGCACACACACAACCAACCAGGCTCTGCTACCGGACGCTTTTACCTCTTTGAGACGGCGCGCTGGGGCGTCGCCAGCTGGGACCCTCCGAGCGTGGCGGGCAGCCGAGCAGGTATGGGTTATTTCAAATACACACATTCAAATACACTTCACATACACACATTGGGGGGGCTTTGCTTGCAGTGTTTTAGTGGGTGTGGGTGTGTGTTAGTGTGTTGATGCCCGCATGGGGAGCAGACCCCCCCTAGCAGAAAGTTGTTATCTGCATGCCACAGGAGGGGTGCGACGGGAGTGGCCAGTTTGGACCCTCCCAGCGTTGCGGGCAGCCGAGCAGGTGTGCGTATGTTTTGCGATGCGTGTCTGTGACTTGGCTTGCAGTTTGTGGGTATGTGTGTGTGGGGGGGGGGATGCACGCGTGGATAACATATGCCCTCTCCCCACCGCTCCTCCCTCATAGGTAAGGGCTCGTTTTTGCGTGGCTTGCAGCGTTTTAGTATGTGTGTGTGTGTGTGTACGTGTGTGTGTGTTGCTGCACGCATAGGAGAACATCAAGTTGCTATTTGCACGCCATAGAAGGTGTGCCACGCGCGTCGCCAGCTGGGACCCGCCAAGCAGCCGAGCAGGTGTGCGTGTGTTTTGCGATGCGTATCTGTCACTTGGCTTGCAGTTTGTGTGGGGGGGGGAGGGAGGGAGGGTGATGTACGCGTGGATAGCATGCCCTCTCACCCCCGCTCCTCCCTCATAGAGGACACACACACACACACATGCACACACACATGCACACACACACACATGCACACACACACACACACACACATGCGCACGCACGCACACGCACACACGCATACACACACACGCAAAGCAGGCGCGTCCACTCCCCCCCCCCCAACGCACCCACGCATACACACCCACGCACACACCATCCACCACACAAGCACACCACCACACACGCAAGCGCACACACACGCACACACACACACACACACACACACACATCGCAGGCGCCATCCGCTCCATCGCCGGCGCATGCGCATCAGCGCTCTCCTCAGCGCTGGCGCGCGCCGACGGCGCGGCTGCGGCGCGCGCGGCGCGCGCCGGGGCCCCGTGGCATGCGCGCGTCGCATCTGCTGCGCTTGGGCTGATGTGTGCGGGTGCACAGACGGTGGCAGGGTGGGCAGAGGTGAGTGTGTGTGTGTGTGTGTGTGTGTGTGTGTGTGTGTGTGTGTGTCGTGGGCTGATGCGTGCGGGTGCACAGGCGGTGGCTGGGTGGGTGGAGGAGAGGGGTCTGAGTGTGTGCGTGTGTGTGTGTGTGTGTGTGTGTGTGTGTGTGTGTGTGCGTGCGTGTGTCGTGGGCTGATGCGGGTGCGGAGGCGGTGGCTACGTGGGCGGAAGTGGGGGGGCAGAGTGTGTGTGTGTGTGTTGTGTGTGCGGTGTGTGTGTCGTGGGCTGCTGCATGCAGGTGCACAGGCGGTGGCAGGGTGGGCAGAGGTGATTGTGTGCGTGTGTGTGTGTGTGTGTGTGTGTGTGTGTCGTGGACTGATGCGTGCAGGTACAGAGGCGGTGGCTGGGTGGGCGGATGAGAGGGGGCAGAGTGTGTGTGCGTGTGTGTGTGTGTGTGTGTGCGTGTGTGTGTGTGTGTGTGTGTGTGTGTGTGTGTGTGGCTTGGGCTGTCGCACGCAAGCGCGCAGCGGCGGTGGCTGGGTGGATGGGCGGAGGTGAGGTGAGGTGAGGAGGGAGGGGGGGAGGGAGCAGCAGGCAGCGAGATGGGAGCGCGCACGGCCCACGTCTTCCTCCACCCCGCTAGGGTTTTAGGGTCGAGGGTTGAGCACAGCAGAGGGCGGTGGGCTAAGCAGGCGACCCGCACCGCCGGCCCCCACCAGACGAGGGGGGGGGGAAATGAAACATGCACACGCACGCATACGCAGCCCGCGCCCTCCCCCACCCTCCACATCCCTAGGGTCTGGCAGGGATTAGCACGTTGGAGGGTGGAGGGTTATGTTGAGATTAGGTTGTTAAACCAGCAGTGTCCACAGTCATCTTAGCGCTAAGATGACTGCGGACCCTCACTGCTGGTTTACCATCCTCATCTCAACAGGTAAAGCAGGCCGCCCGCACCGCCGGCCCCACCAGACAAGGACAAACTATAAAATCAACCAAACTGAAACGTGCACGCGCACGCACGCAGCCCCCCCCCCCCCCCCATACTCAATGCCGGCCAACACCGCCCCCCTCCCGGCTCACTCGCCAACGCGTCCTGATCCACCACGAGCCGAAAAAACAAAGAAACCCCAAAATACCGAAACCTAAGAAAGCAACACACGCTGCCCCGCGCACACGCACGTAGCCCGCGCCCCCCCCCACCCCACCCAACCAGTGGTCCCTGGGAAGGATTTTAGAAATTAGTTTTTTGCCGGCTCCAGCAACTTTGACCACTCATACCTGGCACAATACACAGCAGGTATTCATGCAATGCATGCCGTTGTGCTGCTCTTGGCAAGAGCTTTCCAACGCATCGCTCCACGCCCTCACCCACTAAGTGTGGGGTGGTTTTCTGGGAAATGGGAAATCCGGCTCGGAGCGGTATACGGCTCGCAGGGGAATCACTGCCCCCAACGCCGGCGAAAGCCACCGCCCCCCTCCCAGCTCACTCGCCAACGCGTGCTGATCGTCCACCACACACCACAGAAAAAAAACGATTTTCAACTCTAAACTCAAAACAAACATACCAACGCATACGCACGCAGCCCGCGTCCTCCCTCAGCGCGGGCAGAAGCCACCAGCCCCCTCCTGGCTCACTTGCCAACGCATGCTGGTCGCCCACAAGCTCCGTGCTACTGCTCGGATACGTGGGGTCACCCATGCTGCTGTCTCTTCACCTGGTGGGGCCGCCACCGTCGCTCACAGGTGTGTGTGTGTGTGTGTGTGTGTGTGCATGCTGATGCTTCTCTCTCTGCACCTGGTGGGGCCGCCACCATCGCTGGCAGGTGTGTGTGTGTGTGTGTGTGTGTGTGTGTGCCGATTGCTTCTCTCTCCGCACCTGGTGGGGCCGCCGCCGTCGCTCACAGGTGTGTGTGTGTGTGTGTGTGCGTGTCTGTGTGTGCGTGTGTGTGTGTGCCGATTGCTTCTCTCTCCGCACCTGGTGGGGCCGCCGCCGTCGCTCACAGGTGTGTGTGTGTGTGTGTGTGTGCGTGTCTGTGTGTGCGTGTGTGTGTGTGCCGATTGCTTCTCTCTCCGCACCTGGTGGGGCCGCCGCCGTCGCTCACAGGTGTGTTTGTGTGTGTGTGTGTGCCGATTGCTTCTCTCTCCGCACCTGGTGGGGCCGCCGCCGTCGCTCACAGGTGTGTGTGTGTGTGTGTGTGTGACGATTGCTTCTCTCTCCGCACCTGGTGGAGCCGCCGCCGTCGCTCACAGGTGTGTGTGTGTGTGTGTGTGTGCCGATTGCTTCTCTCTCCGCACCTGGTGGGGCCGCCGCCGTCGCTCACAGGTGTGTGTGTGTGTGTGTGTGTGTGTGTGTGCCGATTGCTTCTCTCTCCGCACCTTGTGGGGCCGCCGCTGTCGCTCACAGGTGTGTGTGTGTGTGTGTGTGCCGATTGCTTCTCTCTCCGCACCTGGTGGGGCCGCCGCCGTCGCTCACAGGTGACACCTGTGAATGACAGTGGGGGCCCCACAGGGTGCAGCGACAGCAGCACGAGCATGCACGCACACACACACACACACACACACGCCTTGCAGCGCACGTGATGCCATTCTCCCTGCCGGACACACACAAACACGCACACACACACACACACGCACACACACCTTGCAGCGCACGTGAAGCCCATTCCCCCTGCCAGACACCCACAAACACCCCCCCACACACACACACACATGCGCGCGCGTGTGCACACCCTTGCAGCGCACGTGGTCCCATTATCCCTGCTGGACCCCCCCCCACACACACACACACAACGCACACACACGCGCACATTTGCAGCGCACGTGATGCCAGTCTCCCTGCCGGACGTCCACGTCGCGTGCGCAGCGGCCACATCCAGCGGAGGTGCGACTTGGGTTAAGGGTGTCACGGTTTATTACTGCTTGGTACTTGGAACTGTGACCCTGAGGAAGGTCCTCTCCTATATGCTCCTTGCCAGACATGTCTCTCAGAGACCGCTGTTTGGGGTAGTCTAGCCGGCGGGAGCGGTAGTCTATCGGCCGGGAGCCGGCGGTACTCGAGTACTCAAGTGTGCTGGAGTATCGGCGGGTTTCTCTAGTAGAAGAGTAGCCTGCTTAGCTGGAAACCCCGTGTTACTGTTACTGTTACTTGGAACTTGGAACATGTCGAATGACTGTGCCTGCGGCCATGTCGCGTGCGCAGAGGCAGCACCCAACGGAGGAAGAGCACACACACGCACCATGCACGCGGCGGCGTGGGGGGATACGCCGTGTCGCTGGTTGGCTTTGTGTGGGAACGCACACACACACACACACACACAAACTGTGCACGCGTTTGTGTGATGCACGCAGGCGGTGGCGTGGGAGGAGAGCACGTGTGGCTGGTTGACTTTGTGTGGGAGCACGCACGCACAAACGCACACGCAAACACACACACACACGCACACAGACACACACACACCGTGCACGCAACACGTACCCACTCTGCATGCACGCAGGCGGTGGTGTGGGAGGAGAGCACATGTCGCTGGTTGACTTTGTGTGGGAACACACACACACACATCCACACACACACACACGCACGTCACACACACACACGCACACACACACGCACACGCTGACACACTGTGCACGCGTGTGTGATGCACGCAAGCGGTGGCGTGGGAGGAGAGCACGTGTCGCTGGTCCACTGTGTGTGGGGGGGAGCACGCACGCACACGCACGGCACACACACGGTTCACATGCGTTGTTGTGATGCACGCAGGCGGCAGTGGGGTAGGAGAGCACGTGTCGCTGGTTGACTTTGTGTGGGGGCACAATCACACGCACACACGCACAAACACACACACACCAAAAGAAAACGCACACGCACACTCACTGTTCACTTGCATTTTTATGATGCACGCAGGCAGTGGCGTGGGAGGAGAGCACGTGTCGCTGGTTGACTTTGTGTGGGAGCGGTCGGGCGAGCGGCTTGGCGTCGTGCTGGCATCTCCGTCAGCCGCGGCAGGTGATTTTTAATTGATATGTTTTAGAGAGGTTTGGAGGGATCGACGCACGGAGAGAGAGCGAGAGAAACGAGGGGGGGGGCTTTGTGTGGGAGCAGTCGGGCGAACGGCTCGGCGTCGTGCTGGCATCGCCATTCGCCGCGGCAGGTGATTGTTTTTGCTATTGAATGCTTAGAGAGAGGGTTGGAGGGACGGACGCAGTGATTCCCCTGCGAGCCGTAAACCGCTCCGAGCCGGATTTCCCATTTCCCAGAAAGCCACCACACGTAGTGGGAGAGGGTGTGGAACGGTGCGTTGGAAAGCTCGTGCCAAGAGCAGCCCAATGGCATGCGTTGCATGAATACCCCGCTGTGTATTGTGCCTGGTATGTGCGGTCAAAGATGCTGGAGCCGGCAAAAAAAACAATTACTAAAATCCTTCCCAGGGACCACTGGGTGAGACACATGGAGAAGGAGAGGAAGAGAGAGAGAGAGAGGGGGGGGGGGCGGGGGGGGCTTTGTGTGGGAGCGGTCGGGAAAGCGGCTCGGCGTCGTGCTGGCGTCACAACCGGCCGCGGCAGGTGCGAAAGAGGGGGGGGGAGGGGGCGAGATTGGAGTGAGAGAGAGAGAGTTGGACTGAGGGAGGCATGGTGAGCAAGGGCGGCGGCGCAGGCTGGTCATTTTTTCAGCTCGGTCTGGCGAGCGGCTCGGCGTCGTGCTGGCATCTCCGTCGGCCGCAGCAGGTGATGTTTTTGCTGTTGAATGCTTGGAGAGAGGGTTGGAGGGACGGGGCGCACGGAGTGGGAGGGAGGGAGAGAGAGGGGGGCTTTGTGTGGGAGCGGTCGGGGGAGCGGCTGGGCATCGTGCTGGCATCTCCATTGGCCGCAGCAGGTGATTTCATTGATATGTTTTAGAGAGGTTTGGAGGGATCGAGAGGAAGAGAGAGAGAGTCAGAGGAGGGGGGGCTTTGTGTGGGAGCGGTCGGGTGAGCGGCTGGGTGTGTTTCTCGCATCTCTGCCACTGGCCGCGGCAGGTGGTTTTTGCTGTTACATGCTTAGAGAGAGGGTTGGAGGGGTGGGACGCACGGAGAGGGAGAGAGGGAGAGAGAGGGGGGGGGGGGACTTTATGTGGGAGCGGTCGGGCGAGCGTCTGGGCGTCGTGCTGGCATCGCCATTGCCCGCGGCAGGTGATTGTTTTTAGCTATTGAATGCCTAGAGAAAGGTTTGGGGGAATCGACGCGTGGAGAGGGAGAGAAAGAAACAGAGGGGGGGGGGACTTTGTGTGGGAGCGGTCGGGGGAGCGGGTGGGCATCGTGTTGGCATCGCCATCGGCCGCAGCAGGTGAGTTTTCATTGATATGTGCGTTGCACGGGAGGGTCGTTGGGCGGGACCTCCGCGTCATGCCAGGGCGCGGAGCGCGGCGCATTTTTGTGTGAACAATGTGAAACTCGACGATTTCACACTTTTTCGTCACAAGATCGGCCCCAATCGCTCCAAAGCGGTCCTGCGGGGCGTGATCCGCGTCACAACACCGCCATCAAGCCAAAAATTTGATGCACCACTGACACACGCACCTCCTAATTCTCTCCCCTCCCCCATCTGCTTGCACACGCCAAGCACCCTCGCGGTCTTTGCACCATCAGCTGCGACCCGGTCGTGTCTGCGCGCCTGCTCGGCTTTGCGCGCCCGCCTCACGACCCCCCATTCCCCTCTCCCCCCTTCGTGCGCGCGCCAGGCACCCTCGCGGTCTTCGCCACCACCTGCGACCCAGTCGTGTCTGCGCGCCTGCTCGGCTTTGCGCGCCCGCCACCAGACTGCCAATCGCTGTCGAACGCCGGCTCTGGGGTGGGTTGTGTGGACGGTGGCGGTGTGGACGGCGGCGGCAGCGGGGCAGGCATGGGCGCGTGGGGGCTGGCCGCGCACCAGTGCTTTGGCCCGGGCGCGCTGCTGACGGTTGCAACGGGCGGGCGCCAGCTGTACAACCTCCCACTGCTGTGGCGCTAGCTAGCTACAGGTCGGTCTCACGCAACGTGCTGTTACAATCATGCTCTAGAGGCGGCGTTACAACGACAATGTCAGAGGGCGGCTTGGAAGCCATGCGGATCATGCAGGGCATGCAGCACGCTCATGCCGCTCACGTCCTCAGTCTTGGCAAACGTGGAATGTACGCGAGACGTACGCGCAACGGCGAGTTGGGGCGGACTTGGAAACGACGATGAGCTGGGGAAAACGGACGGAGCAGATCAGAAGACAAGGCGCCTTCTGCAATCGTATGCCACGTCAATGCCGATGCTGGCTGCTAACGGAGAGGTTTCTAGTGCCCAAGGGTTGGTTGTCCGGTCAGCATCCAGTTTGCCCCCCACATGCCAGTGGCAAGAAGACGGATGCCTGCGTCCTTGCACCACACATCTAGGCTGGCTGCATGTGACGCATGATCACGTTGGCCATGAGTAGAAGCGGCATGCAATCCACATGGAACTCAAGCAGGATTCCTGCCTAACTCCTGCCTGGCTCTGGAGCCCAAGCTTGCTGTGAGGGTGTGGCAGCTCAACAGCCTAGCTGCAATCACCCAAAATGGGAGACAGAGGGAGACCAATGGTTTGCTTCTGTGCAGGCTTAAGAACGATGCGAGTTTGACAGCTAAAGGCCTTGCCAGCTGCCACTGCTGCGACTGCTTGCACCGCTCCGATGCATGCTGCCTGAAATTGCTGGCCGGCCGGTGGTCGATGGCGCCAACCATGCAAGTGCCGCATTGCCAGGTGACTAGCGATTCTCGTCTGGATAGTGGAGTGTTGCATGTCGAATCATGCAGGAGGCGACGGCTGGTGAGACTTGTGCAGGTGATACCGGGTTGGCAGCGTGTGCGTAACTGTGACTGGGTTACATACGACTATACTCGACTCGAAATGTACTCGTGCAAACCCGTTCCTCGCGCCTCTCTGGAACATTACAATCTTGTTGCAGGTGATGCATCCTTCTACACATGAATGCAACCAGCAATGTGTGCTATAAGACACGGCAACGAAAGCCATACGTATTTACAAATTTGTTGCGGATGGTGGCACATCCCTCTTCCACACGAGTCTCAGTCAGAAGATATCGCTTAACCGAAATATTTATCCGTGCGCGCTCATGGTGCACGCTCGTATTGAATATGTTCGAGTTTGAGTTCTCAAAGGCTCAACTGAGAATTGAGTGCTTGTTAAAGGCACGAAATAGAATAAACCGGCTCCTTCCCGCAGTGATGATGGATATAACAGTCTGTGTGCAGTAGACTAAACAACAACATTTTCCGAACCCTACACCAAGGCAAAGGCCTAGTGTGGGTTTGCCAGTCATAGTCATAAAAAAGAATCTCTAAAAATGAATCCAGCAGCATCCAGCCAATAGACCTCAGACGACAATGTTGCCACTCGTGAAAAGCTACTCGTGCAAGGGCCCCTCTGAGCTGGCCCAGCAGCCGCATTCTGCCTGGCAGGCAGCCTCACACCGCCTGCCTCGCAGGCAGTCTCCCCAGCGCCTGCTCACAGGCGCGTGTGTGCCGAAGCGGCACGCGACGCAAAGAACTCTGTGGCCATGTCACGCAGCGCGGCGGCCGCCTGCTTGCCTGACTTGTCCACCAGCAGGCTGAACATGGAGTTGGGGTCCGCGAGCAGCTGGCTGGGCGGCGCGCACTCCTTGAGCACGCCCGTCTCCATGACAATGACCTTGTCCGACTCAATGACTGTGTCGAGGCGATGGGCGATGGTGATGATCGTGCGGTGATCGAAGACGCGCTTGATCACATCCTGGACCTCCTTCTCAGTGTGCGGGTCCATGGCGGCAGTGGCCTCGTCGAGGCAAAGCACCGGCACGGCACGCAGCGCCGCGCGTGCCAGGCACACCAGCTGCTGCTGACCCAGGGACCAGGCCCCGGAGCCGGTGCCGCTGAGCCTGCCCTGCAGGCCGCCGGCGCGCTTGACCTGCTCCTCAAGCGATGCTTCACGGATGACCTCGTACAGCTCATTGTCGGTGTGCTCGTTGAAGGGATCCAGGTTGGTGCGGACGGTGCCGGAGAAGATGACGGGCTCCTGGGGCATGATGGACAGGCCACGGCGCAGGCGGGACAGAGTCATGCTGGCCACGTTGACGCCGTCCACGTAGATGGCGCCCTTGTCGAGCTCAAAGAGGCGGTAGAGTGCGAGCAGGCAGGTCGACTTGCCAGAGCCGGTGCGGCCCACAATGCCGACCTTCTCCTGGGGCTGGAGCGAGAACGAGACGCCCTTGAGCGCAAAGGGGGCGTTGGAGGAGTAGCGCATCCACACGTTGTCAAACACGACGGTGCCGCGTGACGGCCAGTTCTCGGGCGCGCCATCAGCGTCCAGGTTGATGTCCTCGCCGCCCTTGTGTCCTACCGGGTCGATGTGTACGACAATGTTTGCGCTGTCTACGTCGAGGTTTTTGCCCATATCCGAGGGGTCGTTGGGGCCGCCAGGGGGGAGGATGGCTTTAGCGGCGCCCTCGATGGGGATTTCCTTTGCCAGCCAGCCCAGCTTCTCGACCGACGACATCTGGAAGAGAGCGTCTGCAAAGAAGCGGACAGACCAGGTGTAGAACACGCTGCAAGGTGGGTGGGCAGAGTGGGCAGGGTGAGGTGGGCGGGTAGGTGCGGCAGGCAGGCAGGTCGACAGGCAGGCCGGCCGGCCGGCCGGCCGGCCGGCGTGTGAGGTGGGTTGGTGGGCGGGTCATGTCAGCACACGACACTCATAATACAACACTGCTCATGAGCGGACTCACATCATCTGCATCACGTTGGAGAATGCGAGGCCGACCGTGGCGGCGCCCAGCGTGTACTTGAGGGCGACGGCCATGCACGAGACGCCCAGCACCATGATGGCGCCGTAGAAGTCGCAGCGGTGCGCCAGCCACAGGTTGAGAGACTCGCCAGTGTAGACGGTGCGGTGGTGCAGGTCGTTGCTGCGGGGCGTACGAGGGAGCGCGTGGATGGGTTGGGGTCGACATGGGAGCATCGCGTCAGACAAACTGTGGTGCAGACAAGCAGGCCGGCTTGGACGCCACTTGGACTGCTGGTTGCCCCGCCTGCAGGCAGCGCAGCAGCAGCATGGCGCCCGAGTAGCAGCGAGGCATCAGGATGGCGGAGGGCGAACGATCCAACCGGGAGAGTCTCAGCTGCAGCGGCAGCGAGCTGTAAGAGCACCAATAGCAGCAGCAGCAGCAGCAGCAGCATCGGCAGCATTTGCAGCAGAAAAGGCACGCAGCAGTAGCAGCAGAATTTGTAGGCTGCAGTGTCACACGGCCGTCTTCCTCACCGCATGATGGCCGTCTGCACAAAGTAGCTGGTCTTGTCAAAGGCCTGGATGACGTGCAGGCCCTCGACCGTCTCCGCAACCAGGCCGACCAGCTGGGACTGAGTTTTGACGATGTGGGCCTTGATCTTGGTGGCGCACGGCAGGTAGTACCACAGCATGCCGAACGTCACGATGATGAGGACGCCGGCGAAGATGGCGAAGTAGTATATGAAGGTCGACACCGTTATGACTGTGGTGAGCATGATCAAACCGTAAAAGGCCAGGTAGTGCCACGAGTCAACCAGGTTCTCGTCCATGATGTCCTGGTCGCGGGTGAAAGCCAGCAGCAGCTCTCCGACGGGGTTCTGGAGAAAGAAGCCGAGGGGGGCAAACAGCGTGTTGTGCACGGCGTTGACGTGGATCTTCTGGCCAGAGGACAGCGACCACCAGTAGAAGCCTGCGCCACGGGGGAGCAAGCACAGGATGAAGAACAGCACAATGATCATGTAGACAATGACGTAGGCCGAGGAGGGGTCGAGGCCCTGGAAGGGGAACTCGGGCGTGGTGCCGCATGGGTTGTTGCTCTGATCGCAGTCGTACCACTTGCGGGCGTCGGTGGTCCACTGGCGCAGCCACCAGTCGGAGATCTGGCGCGCGGTCTGGACAGTCATGAAGATGAACACGCTGAAAACGAAGACGACTCCGAACCAAGGAGAGTTGGCCACAAACTCCCAGAGGGCCTCCTTCAGGGTCAGGCCTGAGCGGTGCTCTGCTTTGGTCGTCACCTGAACAGGAAAATGAGGGCATGGGAGGTAAGCGGGTGGGGGTGGAGTGAGGGACGGGCAGGCAGGCAGGAACGCAGGCAGGCATGCTTGCAGGCAGGCAGGCAGACAGGCGGGCAGGCGGAAAGGCAGGCACGAGGAAGAGATGGAGGGAGGAAGGAGAAGGCAGGCTGGATGGGTGGGTGGGGGTTTGAAGGTCGCCTCCTGCAGCACCCACCGGCTGCGATCAAACAGGCAGGCAGGCATGCACATGCAAGCACAGACAAGCACAGACAGGCACAGGCAGGGGTCGCCCCAAGCAGCACCCACCGCAGGCTGGGAGCACGAGTGCACCAGCTTCTTCTTGCCGGCCTCCACGACCATCTCACGCGGCTGCTCGGCGTTGCCAGCTGCGGCCAACATGTGCGACGCTGGCAGCAGCTTGGAGAGCTGCTCCTTTGCCGCCGCGTTCCATGGACCGAAGTAGATCATGTTGCCCTCATCCATGATGGCGAGCTTGTCGCACTTGGGCAGGAAGGCAACCTGGTGCGTGATGAGCACCACCGCCTTGTCGTGCATGAGGCCCTTGATGCAGTGCTCAAAGATGTGCTCGGCGGTGTGGGCGTCGACGGCAGACAGGGCGTTGTCCAGCAGCACCAGGTCGGCAGTGTCGCAGTAGGCAGCGCGGGCGACGTTTAGGCGCTGGCGCTGGCCGCCAGAGAGGTTCATGCCACGGAGGCCGGCCATGGATTGGTCGCCAGAAGGCAAGATCTGCAAGTCGAGCTCCAGGGCGCACGCAGAGATGACCTCATCGTAGCGCTCCTCGTCCATATTGCTGCCGAAGAGGATTGAGTCGCGCAGGGACAGGTTCTGGCACCAGGGGTCCTGGGGCACGTACGCCACCTGGCCGCCGCAGTTGGAGCTGCCATGCATGAGCTGCATGTTGCCGAGGATGGCGTTGAAGAGGGAGGTCTTTCCAGCGCCGACGCGGCCGCACACGGCCACCAGCTCGCCCGGCTTGACGATGAACTCAGGCACCTTGAGGGTGAAGGACGTCTTGGACTCGGGGTGCTTCAGCTCAGCGTTGCTCTGCAGGAGGGGTGAGGTGGGCGGGGCAAGATCAGCAGGCGAGGTGGGTAGGCGAAGTGGAAGAGGTGGGAAAGCTTCATCCCAGCATTGCGCTGCAAGACGGGTCGACGATGGCACGGTGAGCGGGCGAGGTGAGTGTTCACTGCTTACAGTATGCACCCTCGGGCGCGGGATTTATTGAGCTACGCAACGATGCTAGCTCCCATTATGGGCGGGCGAGGTGGGCGGACGAGGTGGGTGGATGTGTTGGGGCGATGGAGGAGGCAGGGGAGGTCGGGCATGTTGCTCAAAGGACACACCACCACTCATGAACGGACTCACAATGTTGATGCCGGTGCTGGTCTTTGACAGCTCCTGGCGCACGGCAGTCGGGGTGTTGAGGAAGATCTCGATCTTCTCAATGGCAGCCAGGGCGTCGGACAGAGCGCGCATGGCCTTGGGCAGCACCACAAGGGGTACGCGCAGGATGTTGAAGAGTGACCTGCAGGTGTGAGGGGGGAGGGGGTTGGACGGGCGTCAGGCAGGGGGGGAGAGTGAGGGGCGCATGCCATCGATCGATCACAGGGGGGGACCAGGGGATCCGGGGATCACAGAGGCAGGGGGGCAGGGAGGCAGGAAGGCGGGGAGGCGGGGAGGTGGGGAGGCGGGGAGGCAGGGAGGCAGGGGGGCAGGGAGGCAGGGAGGCAGGGAGGCAATGAAGCCAGGCACACTCACAGGATGGGGAACGTGAGGGTAGACGTGAGGCGCAGTCCGGAGAACGCCTCGTACAGGCCGAAGATGACGAGCGCCGCACCGGGCGGCGTGCCCAACACCATCGTGATCTGCACCGTCTTGATGAGGGCGACCCACCAGTGGTGCTTCCGCTCCTTGGCGCGGATCTGTGCCGGGGGGGCGGGGGGGGAAAGGAGGTGCAGGTGGCCTCGGCGGTTGGGGGAGCTGATGTGGCGAACGTCATTCGGCATACCGTTGCACTGGTGGTTGAAGGCAGGGCACCGCGCGGCTTACATTTTACAGTTAACAATACACAACCTCGGGGCGTGGGATTGAGGGAGCTGGAGGCACCGGGGGGGCGTGGGTTTGAGGGAGCACCGCGGGAACACAGCAGGGCAAGGGATTGAGGGAGCTGAGGGCACCGCGTGTTTGCAACACCAGGCCCATGCCTCACTCACCGTGGCCACCTCCTCCTCAAAGTACTTCTCCCACGCGTAGTACTTGACAAGCTTCATGGCGGGCAGCAGCTCCTGGAAGATGGCCGAGCGGGCCTGGATGTTGGCGCTGTTGGCCTTCTTGTGCAGGATGATGCGGTAGCCAAAGATGTACTGGCAGCCCATGACGACAGCCACGAGGGCCCAGCCTGAGAGTAGGTGAAAGGGGCAGGGTGGGCCGCAACAGAGCCAGCAGGGGACGTATGTGCGTGCGGCCTGCATGCGTGTCGTGTTTTCCCGTCGAATAGGTGTGTCGTCAAAGCAGCCTGTATCTCCATCATTGGCGATCGCAGAAGAAGGCGCATTAGGCATCAATCAGGCATCGTGCATCCGGCAGCAGGCATCAGACAGCATCTGGCTTCCAGCATGAGGCAGGCAAAGGAACAGGGGGGGGGGGGGGCCTCACCAGGAATCGCCCACTTCCCGACAAGGACCGTGAGGATGGTGAGGATGGCGACGGCCTCGATGGGGGCGGTCCACAGGTAGTGGATGTCGGCCACGCCGTCGAAGATCTTGACGATGTCAGAAGCGATGAAGTTGACGCAGTCGGCCGACTGCTCCTTGGTGATGCTCGGCTGCAGGTGGGGCAGGCGGGTGGGGCAGGCAGGGGGGTTGGTTGGCGCACTGCTGACAAGCTGCAGTACAGGTGGGCGTTCGGGGCGGGTGGGGCAGACGGGCTGGTTGGCGCACTGCTGAGCAGCTGGACGGCGTGGGCGCGAGCGGGTGTGGGGCATGTGGGCGCGAGGCTGCAGGTGAGCTCACCATGGCAAAGGCCTTGCGGCAGACGGCGTTGGTGATGGCGGCACGCATGGAGATGCCGACTTTGGTGCAGCCGACACTCATGCGCTGCAGGGACACGCCGAGCAGCCACGCGTCGACGAAGAAGAATACGGCCAGGATCCAGCCCTGGTAGTCCTCCTTCCACTGTATATGGCAATCATGAGGGCAAGCAGGGAGTCAGCCAGTCGGTAGGCGCGCGGGCGGGCGGGCGGGCAGGCAGGCGGGCAGACAGGCGGGCGGGAGTGCAGGGCGCCTTCTTGGGATGACGCCTCTGCACCCGCTTAAAGGCACCCACGTGGGGGTGGTCAGCGACGTGGAACTGCAGGGTGCGCACGAAGAAGAAGGCTCCCATGATGACGCAGCAAGACCACATCAGTTTCCAGAGGCCTGCCAGGGCGAGGTCCCCGCCAAAGGTCTTCAACAACACCTTCCGCAGGTTGGGGTTCGGGCTGCAGGGCGAGGGTGGGGGGCAGGGCAGCGGGTGGGTGGGCGAAAAGGGTCAAGAAAGGTCAGGTAAGTGGCATCGGGCAGCGCACGCTATTGCGGATGTTGAGGCTCTGCAGGGGGAGCCTCCTCCTGAGGGCGTGCGAGGAAAGTTTGAACACGCACGGGCGAGGCGTACAGACGAGGGACAACTCACGTGGCAGCCGTGGCCGCGCTCCAGTTGGCTGCGAACTTCTCGTAGGCCACTGCACGGGGGGGATTGGGCAAGAGCAGGGCTGGCGTGAATAAAGGAAGGGGCTGTGATTGTGTGAGCAATGGTGGCGTGGCGGCAGGGCGTATTTGGTGTGCGCTTGCGTCCTTACCGTTGGCCGTCTGGTCGGTGGGCAGCATGCAGTCGTTCAGCTCGACGGCGCCCTTGCGCGCCTTGCTGACCATGGGGGTCATGAACGAAAACATCCATCTACATGTGGAGCAGAATTCTTAGGGTGCACAACAGTTGTAGGTCTGCAGACCTACTCCAGACCTACTAAGCTGCAAGCACGCGAGCTAAAGCTACAACGTGCGGCATCCTGGACTCCTGCATGCGTCGACGACTCACGTGTCCATGAAGCTAGTGCCCTGAATGGGTGCTGCCGCTGTCCCACGCATGTTGCTGGTGTCGTCGCTCTCCGTGGCGACCATTACTGAGTGCACACACAACGGAGGCTGTGTGTACCTTCTGCCTTGCGGTGAGCTGTGCGAGTGTGCAAGAACTCAGGGCATTTTAACTGAACGTTAGGGAACGTGTGGATCAGTCGGCGCGTGGCCACCCCTACCATTGAACCTACCCCCACCCTACCCCCTAACATGTTGTTAATGTTAGCAAGTGTACCACCGCTACGTGGCCTGCGTCGGTGGCAGCAGCTCCACACCGGCCCCACACCAGCCCCACACTCAGCACACGGCCTTGTTGTCGCCAGATCAGGCTAAATGACCCACTCGCAGTACGCACGTACGCTACGTAGGTAGCCTACCGCATTAAGATTCCACTGACACACAATGACACACACGCACACACACACACACTCACACGCGCACGCACACTCACCACCACCACCTGCAGTCACACCAGCAATCTTAAGCCATTCTGATATTCTCGGCATGAAAAATCGCGGCACAGCAACCCAGGCGCCACCCAAGGCACGCCCCAAGACACCAGGGACGCATCGTGGAGTGATGTGTCTTGAGCAGCAGATTCATGCCCCCAAATTGAGGCCTCTCAAGCGGCAAGGGAGTCGCGTCTGGCAGGTCATGGATGGCATGCGTGAGGCTGTGGTGTTGCATGTCCAGGCTTGCAGGAGGCGGCAGCGCTGCGCCTGTGCAGGCGGTAGAAGTTCGGCAGCATGTACATCCCTGAGACTTTGGTTACACACATCGCTGAACTTGAAACGCACTTGCACAAATTCTCTGGAGACTCACTTTCGCAAACTCTTCTGGAAAATCGTAAACGCGCAAACAACACCCGCACTGACACTATAACATTGCCTTTTTGTGCGGTAGGATTGTAGGTATGTGAGCACCCACTGTATATAATCCCACCGCAAGACATAGAAACTACGCAATCCAGCGTCTGATAGGCGTACGCTCTGTGTGTTGCGCAGTTGCTCAGGCAGGTGCACTCCCCCCTCCCCCCCCCGCCCTCCAAAAAAACACAGTTTATGTAGCCAATCATGAAAAAGGCACCTCTACAGTGACCAAGCATGCTTCAGCTGCTCTCCTAGTCCCAATCCGACTGCCTCACAGGCAGGCTCATTCCAGCTGCCTCACAGGCAGGCTCATTCCGGCTGCCTCACAGGCGGCCTCACAGGTGCGCTTATTCCGACTGTCTCGCAGGCATGCGCATTCTGCCTGGCAGGCAGCCTCATACTGCTTGGCAGGCAGCCTCTCCAGCGCCTGCTCACAGGCGCGTGTGTGCCGAAGCAGCGCGCGACGCAAAGAACTCTGTGGCCATGTCACGCAGCGCGGCGGCCGCCTGCTTGCCTGACTTGTCCACCAGCAGGCTGAACATGGAGTTGGGGTCCGCGAGCAGCTGGCTGGGCGGCGCGCACTCCTTGAGCACGCCCGTCTCCATGACAATGACCTTGTCCGACTCAATGACTGTGTCGAGGCGATGGGCGATGGTGATGATCGTGCGGTGATCGAAGACGCGCTTGATCACATCCTGGACCTCCTTCTCAGTGTGCGGGTCCATGGCGGCAGTGGCCTCGTCGAGGCAAAGCACCGGCACGGCACGCAGCGCCGCGCGTGCCAGGCACACCAGCTGCTGCTGACCCAGGGACCAGGCCCCGGAGCCGGTGCCGCTGAGCCTGCCCTGCAGGCCGCCGGCGCGCTTGACCTGCTCCTCAAGCGATGCTTCACGGATGACCTCGTACAGCTCATTGTCGGTGTGCTCGTTGAAGGGATCCAGGTTGGTGCGGACGGTGCCGGAGAAGATGACGGGCTCCTGGGGCATGATGGACAGGCCACGGCGCAGGCGGGACAGAGTCATGCTGGCCACGTTGACGCCGTCCACGTAGATGGCGCCCTTGTCGAGCTCAAAGAGGCGGTACAGCGCGAGCAGGCAGGTCGACTTGCCGGAGCCAGTGCGGCCCACGATGCCGACCTTCTCCTGGGGCTGGAGCGAGAATGAGACGCCCTTGAGCGCAAAGGGGGCGTTGGAGGAGTAGCGCATCCACACATTGTCAAACACGACGGTGCCGCGTGACGGCCAGTTCTCGGGCGCGCCATCAGCGTCCAGGGGTCCAACGCCCTTGCCGCCCGCGCGTCCAGCGAGGCTGATGACCACGGTCATATCAGGGTCGAGGTTGCCGCCCTTGCCGCCATCGTCGTTGGGGCCGCCAGAGGGGAGGATGGCCTTGGCGGCGCCCTCAATGGGGATGTCCTTTGCCAGCCAGCCCAGCTTCTCAACCGATGACATCTGGAAGAGAGCGTCGGCGAAGAAGCGGACAGACCAAGTGTAGAACACACTGCGAGAGGGGTGAACAGGGTGGGCAGGGTGAGGTGGGCGGGTGGGTGCAGCAGGCAGGCAGGCAGGTCGGCAGGCAGGCAGGAAGGCGGGTAGGCAGGCAGGCAGGCGGGCGGGCGGGTGAGCGGGAAGGTGTGTGAGGCGGGTGGGTGTGCTGATCACGCAGGCACACGCCACGGATACGACACTCATGAGCAGACTCACATCATCTGCATCACGTTGGAGAACGCAAGGCCGACAGTGGCGGCGCCCAGCGTGTACTTGAGAGCGACGGCCATGCACGAGACGCCCAGCACCATGATGGCGCCGTAGAAGTCGCAGCGGTGCGCCAGCCACAGGTTGAGGGAGTCGCCGGTGTAGACGGTGCGGTGGTGCAGGTCGTTGCTGCGGGGGTGTACAGGGAATGGCATGAGGTGGTTAGGGTTGCGTTGGGGGCATCAATGCAGAGCAGCCACAGATCAGACAGGCAGCATGCATATGGTCTTGGCACCGCGTGCGTGCACGCATGCCTGCAGGCAGCATGCATCAGAGCAGCAGCGTGGCAAAACAGTGGCAGCATGCATCAGAGCGACGCAAGGCAGGCAAACCCAAGCGGGGGGTCTGCAGCAGCAAAAGCAGCAGCAAGCAGCACTGGCAGCAGCAGCGTTGGGCACTCACCGCATGATTGCCGTCTGCACAAAGTAGTTGTTCTTGTCAAAGGCCTGGATGACGTGCAGGCCCTCGAGCGTCTCAGCGACCAGGCCAACCAGCTGGGACTGCGTTCCGACGATGTGGGCCTTGATCTTGGTGGCGCAGGGCAGGTAGTACCACAGCATGGCGAAGGTGACGATAATCAGCACGCCCGCGAAGCAGGCAAAGTAGTAGATGAAGGTTGACACTGTAATCACAGTGGAGAGCATGATGAGGCCGTAGATGCCCAGGTAGTGCCACGAGTCAACCAGGTTCTCGTCCATGATGTCCTGGTCGCGGGTGAAGGCCAACAGCAGCTCTCCGACGGGGTTCTGGAGGAAGAAGCCGAGGGGGGCAAACAGCGTGTTGTGCACGGCGTTGACGTGGATCTTCTGGCCAGAGGACAGCGACCACCAGTAGAAGCCTGCACCGCGAGGGATCATGGACAGGATGAAGAAGAGCACAGGGATCATGTAGGTGATGATGTAGGCCGTCGAGGCGTCAAGGTTCTCGAAGGGGAAGTCGGGCGTGGTGCCGCACGGTGCTCCCTTGGTGCTCTTGATGCAGTCATGCCAGTTGCGGGCGTCGGTGGTCCACTGGCGCAGCCACCAGTCGGAGATCTGGCGCGAGGTCTGGCATGCCAGGAAGATGAGGAAGGTGACGACAAAGACGGTGCCGAACCAGGGAGAGTTGGCCACAAACTCCCAGAGGGCCTCCTTCAGGGTCAGGCCCGAGCGGCGCTCGTCCACGGTCGTCTTCGCCAGCGCCTGCACAGGGAAAGGAGGGGAGGGGGGCGAGTTGGTTAGCAGGTGGGGAGGTGGTGAGGGGCACAGGCAGGCATGCACAGGCATGCACAGGCAAGCACAGGCAGGCACAGGCAGGCACAGGCAGGCTCAGGCGGGCGCAGGCAGGCACAGGCAGGCAGGCGCAGGCAGGCAGGGGTCGCCCCATGCAGCACCCACCGCAGGCTGTGAGCACGAGTGCGCCAGCTTCTTCTTGCCGGCCTCCACAACCATCTCGCGCGGCTGCTCGGCGTTGCCAGCCGCGGCCAGCATGTGCGACGCCGGCAGCAGCTTGGAGAGCTGCTCCTTTGCCGCCGCGTTCCATGGACCGAAGTAGATCATGTTGCCCTCATCCATGATGGCGAGCTTGTCGCACTTGGGCAGGAACGCGACCTGGTGTGTGATGAGCACCACCGCCTTGTCGCGCATGAGGCCCTTGATGCAGTGCTCAAAGATGTGCTCGGCGGTGTGGGCGTCGACGGCAGACAGGGCGTTGTCCAGCAGCACCAGGTCGGCAGTGTCGCAGTAGGCAGCACGGGCCACGTTGAGGCGCTGGCGCTGGCCGCCAGAGAGGTTGATGCCGCGCAGGCCAGCCATGGACTGGTCGCCAGCTGGCAGGATCTGCAAGTCGAGCTCGAGGGCGCAGGCGGAGATGACCTCGTCGTAACGTTCCTCGTCCATCTCACTGCCGAAGAGGATTGAGTCGCGCAGGGACAGGTTCTGGCACCAGGGGTCCTGGGGCACGTACGCCACCTGGCCGCCGCAGTTGGAGCTGCCATGCATGAGCTGCATGTTGCCGAGGATGGCGTTGAAGAGGGAGGTCTTTCCAGCGCCGACGCGGCCGCACACGGCCACCAGCTCGCCCGGCTTGACGATGAACTCGGGCACCTTGAGGGTGAAGGGCGTCTTGGACTCGGGGTGCTTCAGCTCAGCATTGCTCTGTGAGAGGGGTGGGCGGCCGGGGTGGTTGAAGTGAGGTGGTTGAGCTGCGAGATGGCTGGCGGGCGTGCGCGGTGGGCGGGTCAGGTGGTTGGTTGGGAGGGTGCGCGAGGTGGGCGGGCGAGGCGGGCAGGTAGGCATGCTGCCCAGAGGACACGCCACCTCAAATGAACCGACTCACAATGTTGATGCCAGTGCTAGTCTTTGACAGCTCCTGGCGCACGGCAGTCGGCGTGTTGAGGAAGATCTCGATCTTCTCAATGGCAGCCAGGGCGTCGGACAGAGCACGCATGGCCTTGGGCAGCACAACCAGCGGCAGGCGCAGGATATTGAAGAGCGATCTGTGTTGCGGGGAGGTGGGGGGGGGGGGCAAGGAGCAGGCGTCAGCAGTGGAGGGGGAGGCAGACAGGCGCTCGACATCATTCGATCGCAAGGAGGAAGCACGGGAAGCAGGCGGTGGGCGGAGGGAGGCAGGTGGAGGGAGGTCGATGCAGCGGGGCCGAGAGCACTTGAGAGAGGATGGGCAAATCATCGATCATCACACGGGTGGAGCAGGGTGGAGCAGGCAGACAGGAAGAAGAGAGCGACTCACAGGATAGGGAACGTGAGGGTGGACGTGAGGCGCAGTCCGGAGAAGGTCTCGTACAGGCCGAAGATGACAAGCGCCGCGGCGGGTGGCGTGCCAAACACCATCGTGATCTGCACTGTCTTGATCAGAGCGACCCACCAGTGATGCTTCCTCTCCTCAGTGCGGATCTGCACGGAGTGGTGGTGTGTGGGGGAGGCGACGTCGTGTCAATGCTTCAGGCTGCTGTGTTGGGAGCGTGACATGGCAAGCTGCGTCCCTGGTGGGGTCCCTGGTGAGGTGCATGCATGGGCAACACGCCTTGACAGCATCAGGCCGCATGACTTACTCACCCCTGCCACCTCCTTCTCAAAGAACTGCTCCCACGCGTAGTACTTGACAAGCTTCATGGCAGGCAGCAGCTCCTGGAAGATGGCCGACCGGGCCTGGATGTTCTTCATGTTGGCCTTCTTGTGCAGGATGATGCGGTAGCCAAAGAAGTACTGGGAGCCCATGACGACAGCCACGAGGGCCCAGCCTGAAGGGGTGAAGGGAGAGAGGTGGGCGGCAGCAGGGGGTCAGCAGGGGGGGGGGGCATGGCACGCAAACAGTGTGCATGTCGGGTAGGAGGCCATCAGGCAGCAGCAGGCAGCAGGCAGAGGAAGGGCGATGCTGGCCTCACCAGGAGCCGCCCACTTTCCAACAAGGACCGTGAGGATGGTGAGGATGGCGATGGCCTCGATGGGGGCGGTCCACAGGTAGTGGATGTCGGCCACGCCGTCGAAGATCTTGACGATGTCAGAAGCGATGAAGTTGACACAGTCGGCCGACTGCTCCTTGGTGATGCTCGGCTGCAGGTGGGGCAGGCGGGTGGGGCAGGCAGGGGGGGTGGTTGGCGCACTGCTGACAAGCTGCAGTACAGGTGGGCGTTCGGGGCGGGTGGGGCAGACGGGCTGGTTGGCGCACTGCTGAGCAGCTGGACGGCGTGGGCGCGAGCGGGTGTGGGGCATGTGGGCGCGAGGCTGCAGGTGAGCTCACCATGGCAAAGGCCTTGCGGCAGACGGCGTTGGTGATGGCGGCACGCATGGAGATGCCGACTTTGGTGCAGCCGACAGTCATGCGCTGTAGGGACACACCGAGCAGCCACGCGTCGACGAAGAAGCACGCGGCCAGGATCCAGCCTTGGTAGACCTCAAACCACTGCATGTGGCAATAAAGGGGCAAGCAGGGAGTCAGTCGGTCGGTCAATGGGCGGGCGGGTGGGCGGGCGGGAATGCAGGGTGCTTTGTTGGGATGACTCCTTGGCGCCTCTCGGCGGCACTCACATCGGGGTGGTCGTTGACGTGGAACTGCAGGGTGCGCACGAAGAAGAAGGCTCCCATGATGACGCAGAAAGACCAGAGCAGCTTCCACAAGCCAGCCAGGGCGAGGTCCCCGCCAAAGGTCTGTAGCAGCACCTTGCGCAGGTTGGGCTCCGCACTACAGCGAAAGGGAGGTGGGGGGGAGGAGGGGGGGGGGTCAGGTCAGCGGCTGTGGGCAGCGCGTGGTCGTGCGGAGGGCGAGGGGGCGGTGGGACGAGGGGACGGGCGTGCAAGAAGCTTTGGCACGCGTGCATGCGTACGTGAGCTCCCTCGATCGAGGGAGACGCGGGGACAAGCGAGGCGAGCACACAGCAGGGGGGGGGGGGAGAACTCACGTCGTGGCCTTGGCCGCCCTCCAGTTGGCTGCGAACTTCTCGTAGGCCACTGCAATGCGAGTTGATGAGAGGAGAGGAGGGCTTGTGATCAAGTGGCTCCACGGCTGGAGGGAGCGACCAGGCCTGGGGGGGGGACGTACGCGTTGGAGCATTATTGGTGTGCGCGAGCGTGAGAGTGCGCACCGTTAGCCGTCTGGTCGGTGGGGAGCAGGCAGTCTTCCAGCTCGACGGTGCCGTTGCGCGCCTTGCTGACGATGGGGGTCATGAACGAAAACATCCATCTGTGCAAATGTTTGAGGAGGTCAGAATTCAACGGATGGCTTTGGCGTCGTCATGCGATTGAGCGAGCGAGGGATCCAGCGATGCATGCAACCTCTGCTTGCATCGGCTGGCTCACTTGTCGGTGAAGCCTGTGCCCGGTGTGCGAGCAGGCGGCGCGGCCACCACCGCGTCGTCGTTCGTTGCGCCCATGCTTGCGGACACGGTCAATGGAGATGCTGTGCGGCTCTGCTGGCTTGGAGTTAAGCCGCAGGAGTGCCTGAATACGAAAGCGTAGGCCCTCTTGAGGCGTGCCGTACGGGGACGTGTGGGGTTCTTACCTCACGCACAGTCCGAGTTGTTACTATGTGAGCTGGCACAACACCAAACTCCGCCTACAACACGCCCAACAACATCTGGCCTTGCATCTCCGCAAGGCCACTCGTCAGCTTCCAGGGTTCAGTGTGATGGCCACGATGGGTGTCGTACCCCACAGCGATTTCGAACAAACAAACACCTCAGCAAACACCCCTGCATCCCCACTCACGCATGCATGCTCACATGCATCACACCCTGCACCAGCATCTCCGCCACACACGCTCTGCATTTGCTCCAGCAGCCCAAGCCATGTGCACAGGCAGTGGTGGAGGACGAGGAGCCACCTGCACACATGCACACATGCACACATGCACGCACGCACACACGCACACACGGGGAGTGGGGAGTGGGGAGTGCGTGTGCGTGGGGAGCGCGAGGAGCATGTGTGCGTGTGTGCGTGTGTGCGTGTGTGCGCGTGTGTGCGTGCGTGCATGTGTGCATGTGTGCATGTGTGCAGGTGGCTCCTCGTCCTCCACCACTGCCTGTGCACATGGCTTGGGCTGCTGGAGCAAATGCAGAGCGTGTGTGGCGGAGATGCTGGTGCAGGGTGTGATGCATGTGAGCATGCATGCGTGAGTGGGGATGCAGGGGTGTTTGCTGAGGTGTTTGTTTGTTCGAAATCGCTGTGGGGTACGACACCCATCGTGGCCATCACACTGAACCCTGGAAGCTGACGAGTGGCCTTGCGGAGATGCAAGGCCAGATGTTGTTGGGCGTGTTGTAGGCGGAGTTTGGTGTTGTGCCAGCTCACATAGTAACAACTCGGACTGTGCGTGAGGTAAGAACCCCACACGTCCCCGTACGGCACGCCTCAAGAGGGCCTACGCTTTCGTATTCAGGCACTCCTGCGGCTTAACTCCAAGCCAGCAGAGCCGCACAGCATCTCCATTGACCGTGTCCGCAAGCATGGGCGCAACGAACGACGACGCGGTGGTGGCCGCGCCGCCTGCTCGCACACCGGGCACAGGCTTCACCGACAAGTGAGCCAGCCGATGCAAGCAGAGGTTGCATGCATCGCTGGATCCCTCGCTCGCTCAATCGCATGACGACGCCAAAGCCATCCGTTGAATTCTGACCTCCTCAAACATTTGCACAGATGGATGTTTTCGTTCATGACCCCCATCGTCAGCAAGGCGCGCAACGGCACCGTCGAGCTGGAAGACTGCCTGCTCCCCACCGACCAGACGGCTAACGGTGCGCACTCTCACGCTCGCGCACACCAATAATGCTCCAACGCGTACGTCCCCCCCCCAGGCCTGGTCGCTCCCTCCAGCCGTGGAGCCACTTGATCACAAGCCCTCCTCTCCTCTCATCAACTCGCATTGCAGTGGCCTACGAGAAGTTCGCAGCCAACTGGAGGGCGGCCAAGGCCACGACGTGAGTTCTCCCCCCCCCCCCTGCTGTGTGCTCGCCTCGCTTGTCCCCGCGTCTCCCTCGATCGAGGGAGCTCACGTACGCATGCACGCGTGCCAAAGCTTCTTGCACGCCCGTCCCCTCGTCCCACCGCCCCCTCGCCCTCCGCACGACCACGCGCTGCCCACAGCCGCTGACCTGACCCCCCCCCCTCCTCCCCCCCACCTCCCTTTCGCTGTAGTGCGGAGCCCAACCTGCGCAAGGTGCTGCTACAGACCTTTGGCGGGGACCTCGCCCTGGCTGGCTTGTGGAAGCTGCTCTGGTCTTTCTGCGTCATCATGGGAGCCTTCTTCTTCGTGCGCACCCTGCAGTTCCACGTCAACGACCACCCCGATGTGAGTGCCGCCGAGAGGCGCCAAGGAGTCATCCCAACAAAGCACCCTGCATTCCCGCCCGCCCACCCGCCCGCCCATTGACCGACCGACTGACTCCCTGCTTGCCCCTTTATTGCCACATGCAGTGGTTTGAGGTCTACCAAGGCTGGATCCTGGCCGCGTGCTTCTTCGTCGACGCGTGGCTGCTCGGTGTGTCCCTACAGCGCATGACTGTCGGCTGCACCAAAGTCGGCATCTCCATGCGTGCCGCCATCACCAACGCCGTCTGCCGCAAGGCCTTTGCCATGGTGAGCTCACCTGCAGCCTCGCGCCCACATGCCCCACACCCGCTCGCGCCCACGCCGTCCAGCTGCTCAGCAGTGCGCCAACCAGCCCGTCTGCCCCACCCGCCCCGAACGCCCACCTGTACTGCAGCTTGTCAGCAGTGCGCCAACCAACCCCCCTGCCTGCCCCACCCGCCTGCCCCACCTGCAGCCGAGCATCACCAAGGAGCAGTCGGCCGACTGCGTCAACTTCATCGCTTCTGACATCGTCAAGATCTTCGACGGCGTGGCCGACATCCACTACCTGTGGACCGCCCCCATCGAGGCCATCGCCATCCTCACCATCCTCACGGTCCTTGTTGGAAAGTGGGCGGCTCCTGGTGAGGCCAGCATCGCCCTTCCTCTGCCTGCTGCCTGCTGCTGCCTGATGGCCTCCTACCCGACATGCACACTGTTTGCGTGCCATGCCCCCCCCCCCTGCTGACCCCCTGCTGCCGCCCACCTCTCTCCCTTCACCCCTTCAGGCTGGGCCCTCGTGGCTGTCGTCATGGGCTCCCAGTACTTCTTTGGCTACCGCATCATCCTGCACAAGAAGGCCAACATGAAGAACATCCAGGCCCGGTCGGCCATCTTCCAGGAGCTGCTGCCTGCCATGAAGCTTGTCAAGTACTACGCGTGGGAGCAGTTCTTTGAGAAGGAGGTGGCAGGGGTGAGTAAGTCATGCGGCCTGATGCTGTCAAGGCGTGTTGCCCATGCATGCACCTCACCAGGGACCCCACCAGGGACGCAGCTTGCCATGTCACGCTCCCAACACAGCAGCCTGAAGCATTGACACGACGTCGCCTCCCCCACACACCACCACTCCGTGCAGATCCGCACTGAGGAGAGGAAGCATCACTGGTGGGTCGCTCTGATCAAGACAGTGCAGATCACGATGGTGTTTGGCACGCCACCCGCCGCGGCGCTTGTCATCTTCGGCCTGTACGAGACCTTCTCCGGACTGCGCCTCACGTCCACCCTCACGTTCCCTATCCTGTGAGTCGCTCTCTTCTTCCTGTCTGCCTGCTCCACCCTGCTCCACCCGTGTGATGATCGATGATTTGCCCATCCTCTCTCAAGTGCTCTCGGCCCCGCTGCATCGACCTCCCTCCACCTGCCTCCCTCCGCCCACCGCCTGCTTCCCGTGCTTCCTCCTTGCGATCGAATGATGTCGAGCGCCTGTCTGCCTCCCCCTCCACTGCTGACGCCTGCTCCTTGCCCCCCCCCCCCACCTCCCCGCAACACAGATCGCTCTTCAATATCCTGCGCCTGCCGCTGGTTGTGCTGCCCAAGGCCATGCGTGCTCTGTCCGACGCCCTGGCTGCCATTGAGAAGATCGAGATCTTCCTCAACACGCCGACTGCCGTGCGCCAGGAGCTGTCAAAGACTAGCACTGGCATCAACATTGTGAGTCGGTTCATTTGAGGTGGCGTGTCCTCTGGGCAGCATGCCTACCTGCCCGCCTCGCCCGCCCACCTCGCGCACCCTCCCAACCAACCACCTGACCCGCCCACCGCGCACGCCCGCCAGCCATCTCGCAGCTCAACCACCTCACTTCAACCACCCCGGCCGCCCACCCCTCTCACAGAGCAATGCTGAGCTGAAGCACCCCGAGTCCAAGACGCCCTTCACCCTCAAGGTGCCCGAGTTCATCGTCAAGCCGGGCGAGCTGGTGGCCGTGTGCGGCCGCGTCGGCGCTGGAAAGACCTCCCTCTTCAACGCCATCCTCGGCAACATGCAGCTCATGCATGGCAGCTCCAACTGCGGCGGCCAGGTGGCGTACGTGCCCCAGGACCCCTGGTGCCAGAACCTGTCCCTGCGCGACTCAATCCTCTTCGGCAGTGAGATGGACGAGGAACGTTACGACGAGGTCATCTCCGCCTGCGCCCTCGAGCTCGACTTGCAGATCCTGCCAGCTGGCGACCAGTCCATGGCTGGCCTGCGCGGCATCAACCTCTCTGGCGGCCAGCGCCAGCGCCTCAACGTGGCCCGTGCTGCCTACTGCGACACTGCCGACCTGGTGCTGCTGGACAACGCCCTGTCTGCCGTCGACGCCCACACCGCCGAGCACATCTTTGAGCACTGCATCAAGGGCCTCATGCACGACAAGGCGGTGGTGCTCATCACGCACCAGGTTGCCTTCCTGCCCAAGTGCGACAAGCTCGCCATCATGGATGAGGGCAACATGATCTACTTCGGTCCATGGAACGCGGCGGCAAAGGAGCAGCTCTCCAAGCTGCTGCCGGCGTCGCACATGCTGGCCGCGGCTGGCAACGCCGAGCAGCCGCGCGAGATGGTTGTGGAGGCCGGCAAGAAGAAGCTGGCGCACTCGTGCTCACAGCCTGCGGTGGGTGCTGCATGGGGCGACCCCTGCCTGCCTGCGCCTGCCTGCCTGTGCCTGCCTGCGCCCGCCTGAGCCTGCCTGTGCCTGCCTGTGCCTGCCTGTGCTTGCCTGTGCATGCCTGTGCATGCCTGCCTGTGCCCCTCACCACCTCCCCACCTGCTAACCAACTCGCCCCCCTCCCCTCCTTTCCCTGTGCAGGCGCTGGCGAAGACGACCGTGGCCGAGCGCCGCTCGGGCCTGACCCTGAAGGAGGCCCTCTGGGAGTTTGTGGCCAACTCTCCCTGGTTCGGCACCGTCTTTGTCGTCACCTTCCTCATCTTCCTGGCATGCCAGACCTCGCGCCAGATCTCCGACTGGTGGCTGCGCCAGTGGACCACCGACGCCCGCAACTGGCATGACTGCATCAAGAGCACCAAGGGAGCACCGTGCGGCACCACGCCCGACTTCCCCTTCGAGAACCTTGACGCCTCGACGGCCTACATCATCACCTACATGATCCCTGTGCTCTTCTTCATCCTGTCCATGATCCCTCGCGGTGCAGGCTTCTACTGGTGGTCGCTGTCCTCTGGCCAGAAGATCCACGTCAACGCCGTGCACAACACGCTGTTTGCCCCCCTCGGCTTCTTCCTCCAGAACCCCGTCGGAGAGCTGCTGTTGGCCTTCACCCGCGACCAGGACATCATGGACGAGAACCTGGTTGACTCGTGGCACTACCTGGGCATCTACGGCCTCATCATGCTCTCCACTGTGATTACAGTGTCAACCTTCATCTACTACTTTGCCTGCTTCGCGGGCGTGCTGATTATCGTCACCTTCGCCATGCTGTGGTACTACCTGCCCTGCGCCACCAAGATCAAGGCCCACATCGTCGGAACGCAGTCCCAGCTGGTTGGCCTGGTCGCTGAGACGCTCGAGGGCCTGCACGTCATCCAGGCCTTTGACAAGAACAACTACTTTGTGCAGACGGCAATCATGCGGTGAGTGCCCAACGCTGCTGCTGCCAGTGCTGCTTGCTGCTGCTTTTGCTGCTGCAGACCCCCCGCTTGGGTTTGCCTGCCTTGCGTCGCTCTGATGCATGCTGCCACTGTTTTGCCACGCTGCTGCTCTGATGCATGCTGCCTGCAGGCATGCGTGCACGCACGCGGTGCCAAGACCATATGCATGCTGCCTGTCTGATCTGTGGCTGCTCTGCATTGATGCCCCCAACGCAACCCTAACCACCTCATGCCATTCCCTGTACACCCCCGCAGCAACGACCTGCACCACCGCACCGTCTACACCGGCGACTCCCTCAACCTGTGGCTGGCGCACCGCTGCGACTTCTACGGCGCCATCATGGTGCTGGGCGTCTCGTGCATGGCCGTCGCTCTCAAGTACACGCTGGGCGCCGCCACTGTCGGCCTTGCGTTCTCCAACGTGATGCAGATGATGTGAGTCTGCTCATGAGTGTCGTATCCGTGGCGTGTGCCTGCGTGATCAGCACACCCACCCGCCTCACACACCTTCCCGCTCACCCGCCCGCCCGCCTGCCTGCCTGCCTACCCGCCTTCCTGCCTGCCTGCCGACCTGCCTGCCTGCCTGCTGCACCCACCCGCCCACCTCACCCTGCCCACCCTGTTCACCCCTCTCGCAGTGTGTTCTACACTTGGTCTGTCCGCTTCTTCGCCGACGCTCTCTTCCAGATGTCATCGGTTGAGAAGCTGGGCTGGCTGGCAAAGGACATCCCCATTGAGGGCGCCGCCAAGGCCATCCATCCTCTGGACGGCCCCAACGACGATGGCGGGAAGGCGGGCAACCCCGACCCGATATGACCGTGGTCATTCAGCCTCGCTGGACGCGCGGCGGCAAGGGCGTTGGACCCTGGACGCTGATGGGCGCGCCCTGAGAACTGGCCGTCACGCGGCACCGTCGTGTTGACAATGTTGGATGCGCTACTCCTCCAACGCCCCTTTGCCGCTCAAGGCGTCTCATTCTCGCTCCAGCAGCCCCAGGAAAGGTCGGCATCGTGGGCCGCACTGGCTCCGCAAGTCGACCTGCCTGCTCGCGCTACCGCCTCTTTGAGCTCGACAAAGGGCGCCATCTACTGGGACGGCCGTCAACGTTGCCAGCGATGACTCTCCCCTGCGCCGTGGCCTGCCATCCATGCCCCAGAGCCCGCATCTTCTCCGGCACCGTCCGCACCAAACTTGGATCCCTTCAACGAGCACATCCGGACCAATGAGCTATACAGGTCATCCGTGAAGCATCGCTATGAGAGAGCAGGTCAAGCGCCGGCGGCCTGCAGGGCAGCTCAGCGGCACCCGGCTCGGGGCCTTGGTCCCTGGGTCAGCGCAGTGGTTGCCTGGCACGCCGGCGCTGCGTGCCTTGCCGTGACTTTGCCTCACCGAGGCCACTGCCGCCATTGGACCCGCACACTGAGAAGGAAGGTCCAGGATGTGATCAAGCCGTTCTTAACGATCACCGCACGTATCATCACCATCGCCCATGCCTCGACCACAGTTCATTGAGTCGGACAAGGTCATTGTCATTGGAGACGGGCGTGCCTCAAGGAGTGCGCGCCGCCGCAGGCTTGCCGCGGACCCCAACTCATGTTCAGCCTGCTGGTGGACAAGTCAGCAAGACGGCGGCCGCCGCGCTGCGGACATGGCCCACAGACGTTCTTTGCGCTCGCGCGCTGCTTCGACACACACGCGCCTGGGAGCAGGCGCTGGAGAGGGCTGCCTGCCAAGCAGTATGAGGCTGCCTGCCAGGCAGAATGCGCATGCCTGCGAGACAGTCGGAATAAGCGCACCTGTGAGGCCGCCTGTGAGGCAGCCGGAATGAGCCTGCCTGTGAGGCAGCTGGAATGAGCCTGCCTGTGAGGCAGTCGGATTGGGACTAGGAGAGCAGCTGAAGCATGCTTGGTCACTGTAGAGGTGCCTTTTTCATGATTGGCTACATAAACTGTGTTTTTTTGGAGGGCGGGGGGGGGAGGGGGGGGTGCACCTGCCTGAGCAACGGCGCAACACACAGAGCGTACACCAATCAGACGCTGGATTGCGTAGTCTCAATGTTTTGCGGTGAGATTGTATCCAGTGGGTGTTTGCATACCCACGGTCCTCCTGCAACAAAAAGGTGATGTTCCGGAGTGTATTGTGCAGGTGTTTGCGCAATTACGTTTGCGCATTTGCGTTATTCCAGGCGAGTATCCAGAGGATTTGCGCAAGTGCGTTTCGAGGTGGGCGATGTTACCCAAGTCGCAGGGATGCAGACTTCCACCGACTGCACAGGACAGAGGCTGTGGCACAGATGCCAGTCAGTCGGTTTCCTGCGAGCCTCGACATGCAACACTGCAGACTTGCGCATGCCTCCCATGACCGCCAGGCAGGACTCCCTCATCGCCTGGCGCCGCAGCACACAGGTTGCATCCATTTGTCAGGAGCGGAGCAGGGTCCGGAGCAGTTGGCCCCTGCATGCGATTCACAACCTAGCTGCCCCAGAGCATGACGGCTGCCCCATGCCTGAAAAAAGCCTGCATCCCCCTTGCACACAT
>VFSX01000321.1:198522-201231 GCA_016618255.1 Chlamydomonas sp. UWO 241 | reverse complement strand
CCGCATGTGATGCATTTGACACCTAACATTGTTGTTCAGGCGGCGGTGTGACGATTGAGCGATGTATCAACGTGGTCGCCGCGTCCGGCAGACACACGCAGGCGGCGGTGTGACGATTGAGCGATGTATCAACGTGGTCGCCGCGTCCGGCAGACACACGTGTGCTTAATCGTGTGTGGACACAGTTACAGTAACGCCCACTAATAATTGAGGATCTTCCTTAGATAGCACAAGGGCCCAACAGGGTCATAGGTGTCGGTGAGACGTGTGTCGCACGACACTCCTCCCCCTTAGACTGCACCCCCTCCTCGTGCTTCTTACCTCCTCCGATGGCGTCGTCACCACTATGTGGTCTATGCCGAAGCGCCTGTGCGCTCATTGTAGCGTGGCGTTCGTGTGTGTGCGCGTGTGTGAGGGTGGGGGCATGCATGCGTGTGTGTGCATGCATGCGTGCGCATGCGCGCAGCTCGTGCGGTCGCACCGCAGCATCCAGATCGCCTGCGCCGCCGCGTCTACAAACACGTCCGTTGTAGCTACGAGGATGACCTCCTTCCTGAAGCTGCACCGCTCCAGAGCAGTTTTGAGCCCGCCCTCATAGCTGTCTAAGCTGCCAACAAAGGGGTTGATCGTTCCCGCGCTCGCGTACGCGCTGGGCTGTGCAGCAGGTAGCCGTCCCTCCCAACCTATCACTCCAACAACACACCCAACAATTAGTGCCAGCAGTAGTAGAAGCGCTGCTGGGGCACCGCAGCGCCGGAGGAGCTCCATGTCGCAAAGCTCTGCGTCTAGGCCGAGGTCCGTCTACACTACTTCCTCTCACGATGCAGGTACAGCCATACTGTGCAGGGGGGGACGAATGGACTGGACTAATACGTGCATTCAAGTGCGAGCCTCACACAAACTGCCCACACTCTACAGGATCGATCGTGTGTATCTGTTCATAAATAGGGGAGAGTGCTGATTTGCTTTTGGCATTGCGTGAGGTGAGCAGGCCGCCCCGATCCTGTAGATAGATAGATATCTATCTACGCCCACCATGCCGAGTCACTATGCGTCGCTCCATCGTCCCCCTCCCCCTCCCCCTCTCAGATCGGTACTACTACATCGGGATGCTTGCAACGAGGAGCTCAGCGCTTGGGGTGGGCAGCACAAGGGTGCGCGTGTGCCAAACCCAGCGGCGGATGATGGCCTGCAAAGCGGCCACTCCAGAGCCTAAGAGCACGCCTCAGCCGAAGCCGACCGAGCCAGTCAAGAAGCCTGACGCGGACGAGACTCACAAGGAAGATGTACACAAGGGGGCCCTCAAGCCGGGGACGATTCTCTCCCTGGAGGAACTCAAGGTGTGGTGTGTGTGTGTGTTGTGTGTGTGTGTGCGCGTGCGTGTGTCGATTCCCGCCGTGGTGACAGTGACCAGTCGCAGGGCAGGTGCCGCATGGCATGCCGCGCGTGGCGAGCCCGCATGGCCGCATGGCGAGCCCGCATGGGAAGTGCACCGGCACAGTTGGGCAGACGGGCGTGCCTGCTCTGCTGGCCGCCCGTAATGAGCACCACCCTGAATCTGCACCCCCTACCTCCCACCCCTCAAAGGCACTGGGGAACCGCGCGCGCCCCAAGGGCCAGGCCTCGTCAGGGGCCAAGGTCATCCCCCTGGACAGCGGCGAAGGCGGGCTGGACATGTGAGCGCCATGCAAGCGCCATGCGCAGCGCTGGCGCCCCGCCCAGGCACGGCATGGACGGAGGGTATTGACGCATGCGCAGGTGCATCGGCGCACCGTGGGCCGAGTGGTCATGCGCCTGTGCGCCGTGTTCTGGCGCCCGCACCGTTCGTTGCGGCGCGGGCAGCGGCATGCCTCACCTGGGCCCACCTGGCGAGCCTGTTCGACGGCGACATGGAGGACATGCACACGTAACCACGTCGACAGCGCAACGTCGCTGTGCTCTGGCTGGCCGCGCGCGACACAGAGCCCAGCCCGCGCAGCAGGCGCCGCTGCAACAGCGCCTTCTCGGGCGTCGGAAGGCGTCGGCGCCTCGGACACTCGCCGCACGAAGCGCCACGTGCTGTGTGCGCGAGCGCGCGTGTGCGTGTGCTGACTGTACCACTGCACCTGCTGTGTCGATGGGTCGTGTTTTGAACTGTCGTGTCTTTTTGAAATGTCCAGGAGTGCGCGCAACACCATCGCACGCGCACGACGGCCTTGGGAATTTGTACTTCCCTTTTCGAATCTGCCCCCATGCTCAGTACACATACGATGCTACCTCACCCCACTGGTTTGCCTCCCACCCTCGGGAACCCTCAGAAGGCTCCTCTCATTGGATGCCTTACGCCCAAGAGGTTGCTGGGGGCGGGGGGAATGACACATTAGGGTGGCGTAGCCTCCGCCCCCCTGCGCAAAACCAATACCCCACAGGTATTGTGCGGGGCTAATAAAGCTTCTGGTGTAAAGAAGAGTGGCAAAAACCATTGCACAAGCAGCAATGCGGCGATGAGGTTCCAGCGACCGAGTACTGGCGGGGCACGGCACGCACGCACTGTTGGGGAGCGAGAGATGGGAGAGGGCGGATCAGGGGTGTTTTTCACGCTCATATTGCTTCTTGTGTATGGATGTGGGTCACTGTGTTGGTGGCTGTGTTGTGATTGTAAGGCTCCTGCGTCGCGGCCCGTTCAGTGGTGTGTCGATGCCCCCCCCCAACAACACACACACAACACAC
>VFSX01000321.1:151022-191022 GCA_016618255.1 Chlamydomonas sp. UWO 241 | reverse complement strand
ACATTGAAAAGACACTGATGTTAATGGAGAGGGGGGAGGGGAAGAGATGGGGAGGGGAGAGGGGGGGGGGAGGGGGGAGGGGGGAGGAAGGAGGGGGCGTCAGCATGTGAGCATCTTGGGGCGACTGCTTACAGTACAGTCAGTTAAGGAAGGAGGGGGCGTCAGCATGTGAGCATCTTGGGGCGACTGCTTACAGTACAGTCAGTTAGTTACGCGTGCATGTGCACGGTCCCCGCCGCATGCCGCGATGCCTGGCCTCTGATCCAGCTCGCCTCGGTCTGCTCATCGACCCAATCGACCCAATCGACCAACCACAGCTCCGTCAGTCAGTCATGTTGGTTGTGTGCTGTATTAAAATCAATGCAACAAGGGTGTCAACTAAGACGTATCCCCCGGCTCCATGTTTCACCCCCCCCCGCCCCGCAGAACACGACTGCGCTCATCGTGACTGAGATGAGGCCGGGCAAGGTGTGGCCTCTGTGCTGTGCTGTGCTGCGCTGCGCTGCGCTGCGTTGTGCTGTTCCGTGCCGTGCTGTGCTGCGCTGTGCTTCCGACCTACACCACACCCCCACGCTTGCAGGCCAAGCTGGACAAGGCGACCATGCTCGGCGTGCCGCGTCTGAGCGAGGCCGAGTTCTGGGATGAGTACGGCACCACCGCGTGAGCCCTGTGTGAATGACCTGCACGGTCCATCGCATGCGGCCGGTTTGTGACTTGCCCCCGCGGTGCTGATGGCGCCGATACTTGAGCAGCCCTTCCACAGCCCCAAAGTCTGATCCGCGCAGGTCAAGGCGGTCGTAACGCCTGAGGCGGTCGGGGTGCGCCTCAGGCGGTGGTGGGCGCCTTCGGCAGTACCCAAGGCGGCGCCTCAGGCGGTCGGGGTGTGCCTGAGGCGGTCTTGGCGCGCCTGAGGCGCCGCCTGATCCGCGCAATGGGAATGTGGTAGGGCAGGTCCCGGGGTGGTGGTGTGCGAGGCTACACGATGGCGCTCGATTTGAGTTGGCACGCGGGGGGGGAGCAACGCCTAGCTCGCGCGTTGCAGTTGGCGGCGTTGTGGCAGCTGTTGGTCGCGTGTGTTTTTGTTTGTGCCGTGTGTGTGGGAAGTTGCAGGGGCAAGTCTGTTAGGCCCTTCTCCTGTAATGGGCAGCCACAGTGTCGTTTGATGGCTGAATCTGTAATCAGCAGCGCGATGGCTGTTCAGCTTCCAGTCACTGGTGGCGCGACAAGCGTGCATGCAGTGTGTCGTTTTTTTGCAAAGATGTTCCTGTGGAGCCCCCCAAGCTCGCGATTCACTTCGCCCTTCGACCAGTGGTCCCTGGGAAGGATTTTAGTCATTAGTTTTTTGCCGGCTCCAGCAACTTTGACCGCTCATACCAGGCGCAATACACAGCGAGTATTCATGCAACGCATGCTGTGTGCTGCTCTCGGCACGAGCTTTCCAACGCATCGCCCTACGCCCTCACCCACTAAGTGTGGGGTGGTTTTCTGGGAAATGGGAAATCCGGCTCGGAGCGGTATACGGCTCGCAGGGGAATCACTGCCTTCGACGAGACCGAGCATTGAGCACTTCAGGACCTCTACCTCGGAGGTGAACAGACTCAATGGCGGGAATGGGCGCCCTGGAATTTTTCCCCGACTCCGACGACGACGAGGGGGAGGAGGACGGGGAGGGCCCATGGCCTCCGCGTGACCAATCGTCGTTCGGCATCATGTATTGCGTGCGCCCGGAAGACCCTGAGTGCCGCTGTGGAGGTGCGCCTGTCGAGCTTCTGCAAAGCCCTTACGCCCCCCAGGTCGCGAGAGACCCTGGGGCAAGCTTGTGTGCACGAGTTATTTGAGGATGATGCCTCGAGGAGGCAGAGAAGGGGGTGAGGCGACGGTGAGAGGGCAGACGGAGACGGCCCATGCACACTCGGAGGAGCCACGCATGCACGCTCAAGATGGCAGGGAGGCCCAGGGAGAGTACATGAGTGGCTGAGGCCATGAGCCTCACATGATTTCTCACGATACCAGCGGTGGGTGGTCGGACGGAAGATGTGAGCGCCGCTTATGCTCGCCCCGCCTGCCCCCCTCCCCAAAACACGCACACACACACACACACACACACACACGCACACACGCAGGCATCGACGTGCGCGGCAAGGTGAGGCGTTGCAAGCTCGGGCGAGATGATGATCTGCTACGGCGACGGACCGCAGACGTTCTGCCACGTCACGTGCGTGTCGCACGACCTCGCTGACGGCGACCTGCTCAAGGATGTCGACGACGAGTACGAGACCGCGGCCAAGGACGGGGACGAGCCCAGGTAAGCACCAGGCCCAGTTACAGTTACAACGGCTTTCCAGCAAAGACTACCACTAGTCCTAGTACCACCGCCTAGACCCAAGTCCAGTTCTGGCCCTAACAATTACTTGTGAGGGGCGGTAGCCACCAGCCGGCTGCCTGCCAACGTGTAGTCCCAGAGCAAAAAGGAGAGCTATCGTGCGACGCCTCCAAAATAGGTCATAACTGCTTCCAGGATATAACAGTCTGTTTGACACTAGTAATGATGTATAAGACCTGTGTCGGCGCTGGCGCCAGACACCTTAAACTCAGTTGCAGCGGGAAACTGGCTGACTACCTGGTAGGGGTGAGGGTACCCCCCCCACACATGCACGCACGCACTAGACTTAGACAGGGCACTGGGCCCCCAGATCCACCCTATACCACCCAGGTAGTGACAGCAACGCATTGTTGGTGTGCACCTGTGTTCTACTATTAGTCCCGCCGCAGCCATTGGCTCCAGCAAGTAAGCACCAGGCCCGACTCTACAAATTCCAATCCTGCCTACCACTTGGTGATGCCACACAGATTGCAACATCCATCGCCATCATCACACACAGGCAGGGGCACCTGGGTGCTTCCGTCCGTACCCGACACGGCCGCGCGTCTCTAGTCGCCGCCCCCTCGCGCCCTCCCCCCCCCCTACACAGAGAGAGCGAGAGATCATGACAGAGAACTCTGCATGGCAGACCTAGATAGGCTGTTTCTAGTCATCAATTGAGGAGATTCCGTTTGAAGGCGGGAGACCAACCGTGCGCCAGCAAGAGGGTGAACAACCTCGGGTGAACAACCCCCTATACACACACACACACACACACACACAGGTACTACCTGCTGGGCATGAAGGACCTCGAGCCGAGCGACGCTGAGTGGGCTACGGCCTACCCTAAGGCAATGCGCTACGCGACGTTGCAAAGGTGGGTACGATGAAGGGATACTGGCCCTATGCCGGGGGTGGGTCACTCCCCAGTGTATGTCGTACATGACATGATCCGAACCTCCCTCAAACTACACGACCCTAGGAGAGAGAGAGTAGTGTTACACATCCACTGCCGGCGGTCACAATCAGTTCCAAAGTTCCAGCGGGACTATCAGGCACAAGGCCCACCAAAAGGTCAAGCTACAAAAGTAGCCCACAGTAGCGCCACCCACACTAGGTGGTGGGCGCCAAGTAGCAGCACAGGCCACAGGAGAGGCCTCCAAGCTGCGTTCCAGGCGCCTCCTCTTGCCAGAACCGGACTCGGGTCGAGGCGGTGGCACCAGGACTTGAAGGTAGTCTTTGCTGGAACGCCGATGCTACTGTTACTGGTAACCTCTCAAGATCCCCTCCCCCCCCCTTCCCTTTTTCACCGCACCCAGGCCGCGTCCCTGCGCGAGTCACAGCCACAGCCGCACAGTGAGCAGAAGACCAAGAAGCGTGCCGCCGCCGGCGTGGAGGCACCGGCCTCTTCCTCCAAGAACACGCACTGATGGCCCTGCGTGGTGAACCCTTCAGCCTGTTTTGATCGCGCACAAGCCTGCGTGGCCAGCGCCGCACGTGGTGCCAGCCGCTTGTCCTGGGAAGGCGCAGCGGTGGTGGTGGCGGCGCTGCAGTGAGCGGGGCAGCGGCGAGTGGCTGTGTTGTTTTGCAGTCCTGATTTTATTCCTGATTGCAGACCTGTGTAAACGCAGTTGAGGGTCGCCTCTCTCTAAAGGACAGTTGATGTCGCAGTAGCGGTTGTTGATTGCGCATGCACCTGCTCGTGCCAGCCGCTTGTGTGTGCAGTTGCAGGGGCAAATTCTGTTCGGCCTCCTCTTGTGCAGAGTGGCTAGTACTGTCCCCCATTTGATGTTGGCTGAATCCGCAACCAGCAGCGCGATTTCACGTTCACCTTCCAGTCACTGCTGGAAGCGACACGCATGCATGCAGTGTTGGGGCGTGAGCGAGAGGGCTTGCGAACCCATGTTCCCTCAGGAACTTTCCTGTGGTGGTGGCAACGCGCAGTGACCAGGACCAGAACAGTGGCGAGTGTGTGTGTACAGGTTGGGGGTGTGGGGTGTGAACAGGGGGGTGGGTGCACAATTAGGAGCCGCAGAGTGGGGCCCGTAACTGTAACTCCCGAAACTCAACCCCGGCCGTAACTGTTACGGGAGATACTGGAGAGTCGTGCACAGAACCCAGTAACTCGACCCGTAACTCAGAAAAGTGTGAAACGCTGCTGAAAGTGCGAATCGGCGCCCTCCAGGCCCCCGCAGCGCCCGAAGATGGCCACAGCGTGCCTGCATCAGGCCGATTCGAACTCTGGAAGGGCCAGGGAGGGTCAAAAGAGGAGATCAGACTTTTTTCTTCAGCCCCCACACCTACGGTCGACCAGCCGTCGCGTTGACTGGCACTCACAGACGATCGAGTTACTGGAGTTACAGGGGGTTACTGGAGGTTACTGGGAAGGGGGGCCTGAGTTACTGGTTACGGGAATGGGGGTGTGGGGTTACGGGACCACCTTGAGGAGCCGTTTCACCAGCTTTAGCCCCTAAAGCTCACATTCACTTCGCACTTAGACGAAACCGAGCAGTGAACACTCCAGCACAGTGGAACAGACACGATGGCGGGAATGGGCGCGCTGGAATTTTATCCCGTCATCGACTACGCTGACACCGAGGAGGAGGAGGAGGGCGGAGAGGAGCTGTGGCCAGAGCGTTGCGCCTCTTCGTTTGGCATCATGTACTGCGTGACACCATCAAGGGATTGCTTTTGTCGAGGTCGGTGTTGCAATGCGCACCTGTCGAGCTTCCCCTTCGGCCCAAGGTCAAGCCTGTGCGCGAGTGACCCTGGGGAGGGCTTGTGTGCACGAGTCAGATCAGGATCATGCCTTAAGGAGGCAGAGAAGAGGGGGCGGGGCGAGGGTGCTTGGGGGGGGGGGGTGATTTTGACACACGCGGAGGGGATGGCAGGGAGAGTGCGTGTGCGGCTGCATATGCCCAGATGATTTTTCCCAATACCAGAAACCGGCACAGACTCGGGGTGGTCAGATGCCGGATGCAGCGCCGCTTCCACGCGCACCCCTCCGCCTACCCCCCCCTCTCAAACACACACACACACACACACACACAGGCTCCGACGTGGGCGGCAAGGTGCGGCCGTGCCCGAACGGCGGCAAGTTCAAGAAGGGCGAGATGATGATCTGGTACGGCGACGGCCCGGAGACCTTCTGCCACGTGACGTGCGTGTCGCACGACCTCGCTGACGGCTACCTGCTCAAGGACGTCGATGATGGGTACGAGGACGCGGGCAAGGACGGGGACGAGCCTAGGTAAGCGCCACGCCCGACTCTACAAATTCCAACCCCGCCCAGCACTTCATGGTGGCGCACAGACTCAATCGAACATCACCATCACCACACACACAGTCAGGGGCGCCTAGGTGCTGTCCGACACGGCTGCGCGTCTCAGGCCGCCGCCCCTCCCCCCCCACACACACAGGTACTACCTGCGGGGCATGGAGGACCTCGAGCCGAGCCACGCTGAGTGGGCCACGGCCTACCTCAAGGCAATGCGCTACGGCGACGTTGCCAAGGTGGGTACGAGGAAGCAATGCTGGCGCTGCGTGTGCCTTGCGTGGACTCCACTCCACCAGTGCGTGCCCCTACTTGACATGATCCAGCTTCACCTCAGCTTCCCACCCTGCCTAAAACTAGACCACCCCTCTTACCTTCCAGCTGCTGGGTTAAAGGCGTCTCCCCTTGGTGCCTTGGCTGGGTCTCAGGCGCCTCCCTCGCAAGATCCCCTCGCCTCACACACACCCACACACACCCATTTCCCTCCCTCACCGTACCCAGACCACGTCCCTGCGCGAGTCGATGCCAATGCCACGCAGTGAGCAGAAGACCAAGAAGCGCGCCGCCGCCGGCGCTGCGGCACCGGCCTCGTCCGCCAAGAAGCCGGCCTTACAGCACTGACGGCCCCAAACTCCAACGAGCCGAACCCTCGACCCTGTTTTGATCGCACGCGTGTGCGTGGCCAGCGCCGCACGTGTGCTGCCAGCCGCGTGTCCTGGGAAGGCGCAGCGGTGGTGGTGGCGACGCTGCAGTGAGCGGGGCAGCGGCGAGTGGCTGTGTTGTTTTGCAGTCCAGATTGCGGGCTCGTGTAAAAAAACAGTTCAGGGGTCGCCTCATGGATTCTCTATTTGAAACTTACTTGCTTTTGGCTGCCATCAAATCACGGCATTACAAAAAGAATTGCTTACATCCACTGCCAGATGTACCGACCGCCGGCAGTGAACTGCCGGGACTCACATTCAGTTCCAAAGTTCCAGGATTGGAAATGGCACCGGCGACCAAGACGGGCAGGCAATGTTGGGGCTGAGCTAGTAGAGCTAGTAGACCTAGTAGAGCCCTCACGGTTTTGGGGGGATTGGGTTTGGGGGGGTTCAAATGGATGTGTGGGGTCATATAAACTTTCACACAAACAGTTGCTCCCTCCCTGTCCCGACACTGTCCCTCCCAGTCCCAAATGTGCGATGATGACGACGACTTCCTTGCGGGGCTTGACATCGAAGGGGCGGTAGCGCAGCACGAGGTGAGGCTGGGTCGAGGGTTTGCATGTGGGGGGGGGGGGGCTGACGCGCCCATGCACGTGTGTCGAGGCCGAGTGCCACGTCCCGTGGCATGCGATTTGCGCGGCGCTGATGCATGGTGCCACCGCCCCACGTCGCAGGCGCAGAGGCAGTCAGGGGGAAGCAGTGGCGCGAGCCCCTGGAGCGCCCAGCAGCAGCAAGACAGGGCGTCTGGCTGCAGCACTGGGCGGCCAGCCCAGCAGCCACAGCAGCAGCAGCAGCAACAGCATGCCGCCGTTGCGGCACCTGCATGGCTGGGCAGCGCAGCCGCGCCGCGCATGGGCCCGTCCATGCAGCAGCCCCCCATGCAACAGTGGCAACCCCCGTGGGTGCCAACCGGGCCGCTGCAACAGCACGCGTCTGTGCAACATCAGGGCGGCGGTTGTGCACCAGCGCTGGCGCATGAGCCTCTGGAGGGTGGGCACACGGTCGGGGGCAACTACCAGAGTGCGCCTGAGCAGCCTGGCGGCCAGCCGCTAGGCCACTGCGGGACGCACAGCGGTGGCCCAGGGTGGCAGCAGCAGCCACATCAGCACCAGCTTCAGCAGGTTCAGCAGCAGGCGGGTGGGTGGCAGCACCCACAGGGTCAGCAGCAGTACCTGCAGCAGGGTCAGCAGCAGCACCCGCAGCAGCACCCGCAGCAGCACCCGCAGCAGGGTCAGCAGCAGGGTCAGCAGCCAGGTGGGTGGCAGCAGCAGCAGCAGCAACCACAGCCACAGCGTGCCGCCCCGGCGTTGGACTGGCCACACACGGGCGCCCCACAGGCAGGCGGGCCGGGAATGCCCGGTGCCCCGCGTGGCGCACCAACAGCCATCCCGCCCTCATCGTTCCACCGCCCAGCGCCCAGCGAGGCGGCACCAGGCAAAGCGCTGTCGCTGCAGCCGGTGCCGTCCCGGCCGCTCATCAGCGGCGGCGGCAGCGGCACCAGCGCCAGGTCTGGTGACAGCACGGGCGCGCGGGCGGGCACAGTGCCGAAGCCAGACGCAGGCAGGGCCGCCAGCGGGCAGGCGGCCAGCTCGAGCGCCGGCGCGCCTCAGCACCAGCACCAGCCTCAGCACCAGCCTCAGCACCAGGCCCAGCACCAGGCTCAGCACCAGCACCAGCCTCCAGCCCAGACTCAGCACCAGCCCCCAGGCCAGACCCAGCCCGGCGCCAAGCCTGCCACAGTCATCACGTACACGGCGATAGTCAGCCTGGACAGCGGCACGCACTTCAGCATCAAGATCGGGGCGCACGACCTGGTGTCGCAGGCGTTCAGGGGCGTGGTCGGCGCGTCGCACGACCAGACGCGCCGCTGCTGGGTGCTGCCTGTGTCGCAGTACCAGGTCGGCAAGGAGGCGCTCGACAAGCTCATCGGCATCCGCGTCACGTGGCAGGGCCTGCCCGACCTCGTGTTCAAGATCCTGCGCACGATGAGCACCGCACGCAGCTGCGTGGACAAGTACGAGCTGCTGTGCGCGCCGCCTCCAGGCGGCGGCGAGAGCCTGGACCAGCGCATGATGCCGTTCCAGCGCGAGGGCGTGCAGTTCGCGCTGCGGCGTGGAGGGCGCGTGCTCATCGGCGACGAGATGGGCCTGGGCAAGACGGTGCAGGGCTGCGCGCTGCTCAAGTGCTACGAGGACGAGTGGCCAGCGCTCATCGTCACGCCGTCGTCGCTGCGCGGGCAGTGGGCAGAGGCGCTCAAACACTGGCTGCACCTGACCGACCGCGACATCATGGTAGTGTGGGCAGCCAAGGACGCGCCGCTGGTCGGCACCGCGAGGATCACCATCATCAGCTACGACATGGCGGCCAAGGTCAAGCCCAACCTGGAAGTGCTCAAGCCAAAAGTGGTGCGTACGCACGCGTGAACGCACAGCTGAGGGAGCTCAGGGGAGGCACACACTGGCAGTCGTGGGGCTCTCTCTCTGTTTATGAGAACCCCTGTGCATGTAGCTTTGTGTGCCGCATGTAGCTTTGTCTGCTGCACGGAGCGCGCCCGGTCTCACCGCCTCCCCCAACACGCACGCCACACGTGCTCCTCCCCTAGTTACACGCACGCCACGCCTGTCCCTCCTCCCCCACCCACCCGCCTACGCAGGTCATATGCGACGAGGCGCACTACATGAAGACGGCGACCGCCGCGCGCACCAAGGCGGTTCTGCCCATCCTGCAGGCGGCCAAGCGCAGCGTGCTGCTGACCGGCACACCCGCGCTGTCGCGCCCATCAGAGCTCATCACGCTGATGCAGGTTGGGAGGGTGCCCCACGGGGGGGGTCAAGGGTCATCCACACCAAAAAGCTGACCATATGATGGGGTGTTTAGGGTCCTCGCACAGGCATTCCCCCGCACCGCGCACCCTCCCATCGCGTTTCGAATAATCCAACCGACTCTGTCAGCGTCAGTGGGGCGGCGGGAGAGGCGCTGGGCGCGGGGCGGGGACCTGCCCCGTAGCGCGTAGGAGGGTGCCCATGCCCCTGCTGCGCATGGGAGGGTGCGCACGCAGGCTGGCACCTGCGGAAGGAAGCCAAGGAGAAGCTAAGCTTCCCTTGGTCATCTACCCCTCAGCCTTCGGCTGGAGGGTGGTGGCCAGACCTGGCCATAACAAGACATTCCTTCCAACAGAGAAAGCCTACCGCACGCACGTCTGCCCCGACCCGACCCTGCACGTCGCACTCCACACCCACTGTGATGCGCAACGTGCGTCCGTGCGCGTTCCGCAGGCCTCGCTGCCGGACGCGAAGATCAAGTCGGGCGAGTTTGCAGACCGCTACTGCGAGGCCGACCGCTTCTCCAAGTTTGCAGGCTCAAAGAACCTCGAGGAGCTAAACCGCCTCCTCACCGCGGCGGTCATGATCCGGCGCCGCAAGGTCGAGGTGCTGCCGCAGCTGCCGGCCAAGCGGCGCCAGCGCGTGTACCTGCACCTGGCTGCTGAACAGGTGGCCAAGATCAAGACGCACATGGACGAGCTCAACATGGTGCGCTGCTCGATGAGCGAGAAGTTCGGCGGCGACGGCGGCGGCGGATTCAGCAGCCTCGACGGCGAGATGCTCAAGCTCGTCAACAAGCTCTACATGGAGACAGCGACGTCAAAGGTGCCGGCGCTGAAGGTGCGAACAGCTCTCACTCTCTCTCTTCTCTCTCGCTCGCTCGCTACTCTTTCTCTCTTTCTCTCTCCCTCACTCTCTCTCTGTCTCTCTCAAAGGTGCCGGCCCTGAAGGTGCGAACAGCTCTCTCTCTCTTCTCTCTCTCTTTCTCTCTCTCTCGCTGTCTTTCTCTCTCTTTCTCTCTTTCTCTCTCTCTCTCCTCTCTCTTTCTCTCTCGCTCTCTTTCTCTCTCTCGCTCTCTCTCGCTCTCATCGGATCACGCGTGCGTATGACCTCTTCCAACGGTATTTGCATGCATGCTGGCACACACGCACATGCACACAACGCGTACATGCGCTAGCTAGTGTGATCTTGCCTGAGACGCCTGTATTGCGCGCATGTGGTCTACGCAGGAGTACGTGCGCGACCTGCTGGACCAGGACGACACCAAGTTCCTCATCTTTGCGCACCACACGGCGGTGCTCGACGGCATCGAGGAGCAGTGCAAGAGCTCCAAGGTCGGCTACATCCGCATCGACGGGAAGACCCCCGCGATTAGCCGCGAGGGGCTGCGCCAGACGTTCCAGGAGAAGGAGAGCTGCAGGGTGGGTGCGCCTGCGTGCTAGCACGCGTGCACGCAGTGTTTGATGCGGTGCGCGTGTGTGCAAGCATCCGTGCACGCTGTGTGCGGTGCTGCGCGTGTGCGTGCCCACTTGCGTGTGCGGCTGGCCCCCAGCCGGCCCACCCGCGTGCACGCACGTGCATCGTCAAACTGCGTGCAGGTCGCGGTTCTGAGCATCAAGGCCGCCGGCACGGGCCTCAACCTCACCGCAGCCAGCACGGTGCGTGCATAGGAAGGGGTGTGCGAGAGAGCGCATGCGCATGCGGCCACACTCACGCGTGCCTGGCATACGCTCGCACGCGTGCCTGAACGCGCGCCGCGACGCTGCGTTCTCCAACATGACTGGCTGACGCTCGCTCGTGGCCTTTGTCTGTCCATTCGCAGGTGCTGTTCGCTGAGCTCTCGTGGGTGCCGGGCGACATCCTGCAGGCGGAGGACCGCGTGCACCGCATCGGGCAGGAGAACTCCGTCAACATCCAGTTCCTCATGGCGAAGAGCAGCATCGACGACATGATCTGGGACACGATCCAGAACAAGCTGGAGAACGTGGGCAAGGTGCGCGCGCCACTGCCGCCCTGCTAGGGCTGACACGGGCAGTGTCGCATGAGGCGCTCTGCATGGTTAAGACGCTAGGAGCCTCGAACTAAACAGGACACAGGGACACCCGACGTCCCGTGACAAGGGCTCTCTCTCTCTCGTGTTCTCAGCGTTGCCGCACACCGCGGCGCCCAGAGCAACCAGCCAGCCAGCGCATGCGTGTCGAGCGACACAAGCGCCCAAACCACACACACGCGCGCACATACGTGCCTGGACTTCGCCCACACGCGCACGCGCACGCACACCCCACACATGCACGCACGCAGGTGCTCGACGGGCGGCAGGACAGCCTCGCGGTGGCGTCGACGCGCGCGATCCCAACGCCTTTGCAGCAGGCAAACCTGGAGGCCTTCCTGCACCCGTCTGGCGGCGAGTCGGAGGCGGGCGGCGCAGCGGCGGCAGGCACGTCTGCCGCATGCACGGCGCGCACGCCGCTCGCAGAGACGCAGCCAAACCGCGGGGGCAGTGGTGCGGCCGCGGGCACGGCCGCGGGCCAGGCACGCATCCAGCAGTTCTTCAAGCCCAAGGCGCCGGCAGGCGCGTTGGGGACCTCGTCAGACTCTGACTTTGCGGGCGACACGGGGAAGGCGGCCAAGCGAGCGCGCGTGGGCTGATGGGGCTGTGGCAGGTTTGAGCTGGCAGGTGCTGCTGGGTGGTGTTAGCCAAAGAGTGGCAGTGGGAGACAAAATGATGGGTCATGAGGCAGCCAGCCGGGATGATCACAGTCAAGACGCTGCTCAGACTGTAAAATTACCACCATCATCAGAGCCAAGGCGCGCGAGAACCGGAATCGTGTTATTACAATTCCAATGCCCGCATCAGCATGGGTGCCCGGCACGCGACCGGCTGCTAAACCGCGCGCCTGGTGCGGCGGCAGCGGCGCGCCCTCCTGCTTTGTTGCCAACCTCCTCTCGCGCCTACTACACATGCGCCTAGTACACACGCGCTCATCAGTTGGCGCGCCCGCCGCCCCCGAAGAAGCCCAGCGTCGACATGCGGTCGCCGCCTCCGGCGCCGGCGCCACCACCGCCACCGCCCGGGCCTCCGGGCCTGTCGCTCCTGCTGTAGCTGCTGGGCCTGCCACCGCGGTCGCCGCCACGGCCTCCGCGGTCGCCACCCCCGCCACCGTACCCGCCTGAGCGGTCACCGCCGCCACGGCCTCCGCGGTCGCCCCCGCCCCCGCCGTACCCGCCGCCACCACCGCCATACCCGCCGCCGCCGCCACCGCCACCGCCACCGCCGTAGCCACCGCCACCCCGGTCGCGGTCGCCGCCGCCTCCGTACCCGCCACCGCCCCGGCCGCCGCCGCGGTCACCTCCACGCCCTCCGCGTGACATGCCGCCGCCGCCGCCGCCGCCGCGGTCGCCGCCGCGCCCTCCACGCCCTCCGCGCCCGCCGCCACCCTCCTCCTCGTTCCAGCCGCCGCGCCGCCCCCCTGGTCGTCCGCCCTCGTCGTCGTTGTCGCGCAGGCCGCCAGTGCGGTACGCGAGCGCGCGCTCGTTGAGGTCGATCATGACCATCGCCTTGTCTGCAAACTGCATCGCGAGCTGCTGCAGCCGCGACGCGTCGACATTCTGCATCACGATCGTGCGCGTTGGCTGGTCCCAGCTGCCGTGCAGCTCCTCGTTCATCATCATCTTGGACACGAAGTTGTACACGACCTTCTCGGGCAGGTTGAACATCTGGCAGAGCTGGTCGCACGACAGCGAGTTGTACTGCGGCGAGTACGTGAACAGGTACGTGCGCAGCGCCTCGGACTGCAGCTTGGTGGAGAGCATCTCGAGCACGGGCTCCTTGGCCGGCACCAGGTTCCACACGGTGAGCGACGCGATGTAGCCGTACGCGCGCGCCCAGTCGCCGCGCATGAGCGCCTTGGTCGCGGCCATCACATGGTCGCGCACGTTCTCGGGCGGCCCCGTGAACATCTGGCGGTTGTACGTGTCGAGGTGGCGGTGGAACGACTTGGACATCATCTTCTTCTTCGGGTTGAGCGGGTTGGCCGCCATGTTGGGCACCTCGAGCAGCATCGCCGAGATGAGGTAGACCGACTCGACGAGCTCGAGCGTGATGTGCATGTGGAACGGCATCTGGCGCCGCTTCTCCAGCAGCTCCTGCTCGGGCGTCTTCTCCTGGTAGCGCGCCATCGCCATGCCCTGCGCGAGCAGCTCCTTCATGTGGCCCGAGCCGTAGAGGTCGTTGAGGCACGCATGTGACTCGACGATGAGGCCTGCGCGGAATGCGGCTAGGCCGAGCTGCGCCATGCTGCGGTTGTGCAGGATCTGCGTTGAGATGTCCATGTTGTGCACGCTGTCCTGCAGGTGCGACATGAGCAGCAGGTCGCGCGCGCCGTAGAAGTCGTCGTGGATCGCCTTGTGGTAGATCGTGCACAGCATCGCGCGCGCTTTGGTGCGCTCGTCGCCGGTGCGGAAGATAAGCTCCACGAGGCCGCCCACCACGACGTGGCAGTCGACGCCCATCACGTAGTCGGACGGCACCTTGACCTCGATCTGCTCGTCCGGCTCGTCGGGCAGGTCGGCCGGGTCGAGCGCCGCCTCGGCCGCCACCTGCTGCTGCTTGATCGTGAGCACGCGCATCGCGTCGTACACCTTCCTCGTCTTGAAGTAAAAGTGCTCGGCTAGGCGCAGCGCGACCTTGGGCATGTCGCGCTCGTTGTTGGTGCGGGCGAGGTAGTCGAGCACCTTCTGCGCGAGCGCCAGGAACACGGGCTCGTCCTTGAGGCGCGACATGTACTCGTGCGTGTGCGGGTCGATGACCTGCAGCGACTTGAACATCTCGTCGTCGAGGCGCTCGACGAACGCGACGAGGTTGCCCCACACCTCGATCTCCTTGCCCTCGGGCTCCTCGATGCGCACCTCCTCGGTGTCCTCCATCGCCTCGACCACCTTGATCTGCGGGTTGGCCTCGAGCAGCTTGAGCATGTCGAGCATCTGGATGACGCACTTCTTCCAGACGCTCGTCTTGAGGTGGCCGGCCATGCCGGGGTTGAGGTCGAAGAGCGACGACACGAGCTGCGCCATGACCTCAAACTTCTGCGCCGGGCCCTTGGCGATGGTGGTCAGGAACTGCAGCATGTCGACCTGCTCCTGCTTGTCGGTGCCGCGGCGGCCGCGCGTGAGGATGACCTCCTTGAGCTTCTTGGTCACCAGCTCGTACGTGATGTCTGCGAAGCGGTTGGGGAGGGGGGAGGGGAGGGGCGTGGTGGGCCGTCAGCAAACATGCGCACGTGTGCGGCATCGCGCGTCCATGCGCGTGTACGGGCGCACGCGCATGCGTGCGTGCTTGGATGCACGGCTGGCTGGCTGGCTGCGTGTGGCTGGCTGGCTGCGTGTGGCTGGCTGGCTGCGTGTGGCTGGCTGGCTGCGGTGGCTGGCTGCGGCGGCTGCACGGTGGCTGCACGGTGGCTGCCTGCATGATGCGCGTGCGTGGCACCGCAAGTACATGCACGTGTGCGTGCGCACGCGTATGCATATGAACACGCATGTGTTTGGGTGCACAGCTGGCTTGCTGGCTGCATGCGTGAGGCTGCACGGTGCCTAAATGACGGGCATGCACGGCATACATGTGTGTTTCCGTGTGCACGCGCATGCGTTCGTGCGTGCATGCGTTTGGATGCACAGCTGGCTGGCTGGCTGCGTGCGTGTGGCTGCACGGTGCCTGCCTGCTTGCATGACGCGCGATGCCACGCATGCGCATGCGTGGCATCGCGCGCATGCGTGGCATCGCGCATACATGTGTGGTTCTGTGTGCATGCGCATGCGTGCGTGCGTGCATGCGTTTGGATGCACAGCTGGCTGGCTGGCTGCGTGCGTGTGGCTGCACGGTGCCTGCCTGCCTGCATGACGCGCGTGGCATCGCGCGCATGCGTGACATCGCGCGTACATGTGTGTGTGTGTGTGTGCACACATATGCGTGCGTGCGTGCGTGCATGTGTTTGGATGCACAGTCGGCTGGCTGCATGCGTGCATGTGGCTGCTCGGCGCCTGCATGCGTGTGCCATGCGAGCCCATGCGTCGCCATGCGCGCGCCATGCGTGCCCATGCCGCCCCCCTGCATGCTCTCTACACTCACCCTTGGGGTCCATGGTCAGGATCTTGTCCTTCTTCTTGTCCTTGGTCTTGGTCTCCCACACCTCGTCGCCTTCCTCGCCCTCCTCGCCATCAGAGCCCTCCTGCTCCACCTCGTCGTCCGACGAGCTCTCGCTCGGCGACTCGGGGTTCTCCCTGAACGCGTTCATCATGTCCGCGTAGTCCGGGTTGTGCTTCTTGAGGCGCTGGCGCATGGTGTTGAGCGCCTTAGCGTTCGTAGGCGACATCTTCTTCTTCACGTCCTTGTTCGACAGCGTCTCCCCGAGGAACTCCTCCAGCTCCACAAGCAGCTTGATGTACGACCGCGGCACGCCGCCGCCATCGGTCTTCTGGATCTTGTCCAGGCGCTTGTTGAGCTCATCAAACAGGCCCTGAATTGCGCTCCAGTCGTTGATTTTCATCTTGTTCTGCGAGCGTCAGGGCAGCAGGCGCAGCAGCGTGTCAGGCACAGCCTCCATGCGTCCATGCACGCAGCAATCGACGCGTGCACTGGCGTGTGCGCTGCGCTGCGTCCCCACTCACCCTGATCTCGTCGGCGCACGCAGACAGCTCCCCCAGGCGCTTGTCCCTCGCCGACTTCACGATGCGTACTTCATCATCACTGCCACTGCTGTCGCTGCCAGACATGAGGAAGTCTCTGCGGGGGGCAGGGGGAGAGAGCTGAGCACACTGCTGGTGGCGCCGTCGCGCGCACGGTGCCATGCCTGCACGCCTGCAGCCCCCCAGCACCGCTGCACAAGCACGGAGCGTGCACCAACCAACAGCACGCCATGCGCCGGGCCTCCATGCGGCCTGGACGCGGCGTCCCACCCCTGCGAGCCTCAAACATCGCGAAAGTGCATGGCTCTCACCCCGCAGACTCCGCATCCGAGTCAGAGTCAGAGTCGCTGGAAGAGCCGGAGCCAGAGGAGGAGTCGCTGGAGGAGCCCTCCTCCTTGCCGTCCTCGCCCTCCTCGGAGGACTTTTCCTCCTTCTCGTCATCGTCGTCGTCACTGCTGCTGGCCGCCCAGAATTTGGACGCCTGCGGGGGGGCCGCCCAAGCAGAGAGCACACGCAAGTCAGATACCAAGCATGCGCGATCACAGCGCCGGCTCCTGCTGCTGCATGGCCACGCCGCCGTCGCCCATGCTCCATGCCTCCGCAGCTGCCGCCTCTCACCATGGTGGCTAATCACCAGCTGGATAGCGCGTCAGCAGACGAGTCGGTAGGCACGCAGATGCAAAGGAGCGAGGACGCATGGGTCGCATGGGACGTGTGGAACAAGTGTGGACTTGGAGAGACGCCAAAAGCCTGTGCCTTGTGCGGCTCAGGGCCCTCCCCGCTCCCTCCCCGAGTGGCTGTGTGTGAAGGACTACCTCCTTCCCACCACACCACCATGGTAACACAACATGGTGGTGGCCAGGGTTCCCATGCAGACGCCCATGCAGACCATGCTGCGGCTCGGCGCTCCCTGGGCTTGACACTCGTCTTCGCCACTGCCGCAATTTGGATCGTGTCAAGCTTCTTGTCTGCGTCACTGGTGTCTAGCCACGACGAGCACAAGGCCGCGGTGCACCCGTTCCTACTGACCTACCTGGCGACCTCCCTGTTCACGCTCTACCTGCCGCTGCTGTGGCTCAAGGACTGGGCCACGCGCCTCATGGGACGAGGCAGAGGGAGAGGAGGAGCAGGAGGAGGGGGTGCGGCCGGCAGGTGGGCCGTGCTGCGCATACACGCACGCGCGCGCCATGCGTGCATGCATGCTACTCCATGCTGCTCAGACCCACGCACGCAGGCACGGCGCAGCAGCGGCGCTCGAGGTGCTGCAGCACTGCAGCACGCAGAGCCCAAGGAGCTCCTTCGATGGCATCGAGGTGGCTGCGCACAAGATGGGCGCGGAGGCGGCGCGCAACATGGCGATGCGCGCAGCGGCCTGGGTGAGCGGCCGGCGCCGCGTCTCGGTGCCTTCCCTGCGTGCGACGCGTGGCTCCGCATGCATCCCGCCTGACATCTCTTCGCGTGCCGGCACCTCACCGCCGCTGCATGCCTCCCCCCCCCAACGCACACACGCACACACACACTCCGTAACCCCCCTCCCTTGAAAGGAACCTACCACACACACACTCCCTCCGACCCCCCCCCCCACACACACTCCCTCCGAACCCCACCCACCCCCCACAAACACACTCACTCCGTACCCCCCACCGCCGACCCGTGCAACACCCCCCGCCCCCGCCCCCGCCCCCGCAGTCAGTGCCCCTGTGGTTCTGCGCCCAGTGGGCGTTCAACGTGTCGCTCTCCCTCACCCGCAGTCAGTGCCCCTGTGGTTCTGCGCCCAGTGGGCGTTCAACGTGTCGCTCTCCCTCACGTCGGTCACGTCCAACACCATCCTCTCGTCGACCTCGTCCCTCTTCACCTTCTTCCTCTCCATCCTCCTGCTCGGAGAGGCCTTCTCCTCGCGCAAGCTCGCCGCGATCGCGGCGTGCATTGTCGGTGCGTGCGCCGGCTGTGTATCACCTTTGCCGGCTATGCACAAACACACGCGCAAATGCACGGGAACACACGCACACACACACACACACACACACACACACACACCTCCCTCTCGTGCAAGCTCGCCGCGATCGCGGCGTGCATTGTCGGTGCGTGCGCCGGCTGTGTATCACCTTTGCCGGCTATGCACAAACACACGCGCAAATGCACGGGAACACACGCACACACACACACACACACACCTCCCCCTCGCGCAAGCTCGCCGCGACCGCGGCGTGCATCGTCGGTGCGTGCGCCGGCTGTGCAGCACCTATGTCGGCTACATCACGCATGTACGCGCACACACACACACACACACACACACCTCCCACTCGCGCACACACAAATGCACACACACACACACACACACACACACACCTCGCGCAAGCTCGCCGCGATCGCGGCGTGCATCGTCGGTGCGTGCGCCGGCTGTGCAGCACCTATGTCGGCTACATCACGTATGCACGCGCTCACACGCACGCACGCACACGCACCTCTCGACTCCCAGTCTGGGGTTTGGGGTTTTCACCCACCGCAAGAACAGCGCTCGTGACGCTGTTCGACTCAAAGTCTGGGGTTTGGGGTTTTAGGTTAAGGGTTTAGTTTTTTTAAGGGTTTTGAGTTTTAGGCTTTAGGGTTAAGGGTTTTAAAACCCTAAAACTCGAAGTCTGCCAGCAGCGGCGCTGCCTTGTAGGCCGCCTGAAGGCCTACAAAGAGATGAAAACAGAACACAACGCCCACCCACCGCAGGCATCGCGCTCGTGACGGTCTCCGGCTCCAAGTCTGCCGGCAGCGGCGGCTAGAAAAAAAACAGGCGCCGTGCTCTCGACAGCCTCCGACTCTTGAGCCAGCTGAGCGCGGCGCCTAAGAAAGCAAAGCGCCCACGCACCGCAGGCACCGCGCTCGTGACGGTCTCCGACTCCAAGTCTGCCAAGAGCGGCGCTGGCCTGTAGGCCGCCCGTGGGCCTACAAAGAGAAGAAAACAAAAAACAATGCCCACCCACCGCATGCTTCACGCTCGTGACGGTCTCCGACTCAAAGTCTTTTGAGCGCGGCGCCTAAAACAAAAAAACGTCCACCCACTGCAGGCACCGCGCTCGTGATGGTCTCCGACTCAAAGTCCGCCGGCAGCGGCGCTGGCCTGTAGGCCGCCTGTAGGCCTACAAAGAGAAGAAAACATAGCGCCCACCCACCGCAGGCACCGCGCTCGTGACGATCTCCGACTCCAAGTCTGCCGGCAGCGGCGGCGCCGCGAACGCGTCGCTCGAGGACAACCTGCTGACCGTGCCGGCCGCCGCACTCTCCGACTCTCAAGCCCGCTGGGAGGAGCGCCTGAAACCGACCCCCCCCCCCCCCTGCAGGCACCGCGCTCGTGACGCTCTCTGACTCAAAAGTCTGCCGGCAGCGGCGCTGGCCTGTAGGCCTGTGGGCCTGCAAAGAGAGAAGAACACACACAAAAAAATGCCCACGCACCGCAGGCACCGCGCTCGTAATGGTGTCCGACTCAAAGTCTGCCGGCAGCGGCGGCTAGAAAAAAACAGGCACAGTGACAGTCTCCGACTCCAAAGCAAGCTGAGCGCGGCGCCTAAAACAACAATAAGCGCCCACCGCAGGCACCGCGCTCGTGACGGTCTCCGACCCCAAGTCTGCCGGCAGCGGCGGCGCCGCGGGCGCGTCGCTCGAGGGCGACCTGCTGACCGTCTCGGCCGCCGCACTCTCTGACTCTTAAGCCCGCTGGGAGCAGCGCCCAAAACCGCCCTCCCCCCCCCTTCCCCTGCAGGCACCGCGCTCGTGACGGTATCGGACTCCAAGTCTGCCAGCAGCGGCGGCGCCGCAAACGCGTCGCTCGAGGGCGACCTGCTGACCGTGTCGGCCGCCGCACTCTCCGACTCTTTAGCCCGCTGGGAGCAGCGCCCAAAACCGCCCTTCCCCCCCCTCCCCCTGCAGGCACTGCGCTCGTGACGGTCTCTGACTCAACGTCTGCCGGCAGCGTCGCTGGCCTGTAGGCCTGTGGGCCTGCAAAGAGAGAAGGAAACAAAAAACAAAGCCCACTCACCACAGGCACCGCGCTCGTGACGGTCTCCGACTCCAAGTCTGCCGACAGCGGCGGCGCTGCGAACGCGTCGCTCGAGGGCGACCTGCTGACCGTGTCTGCCGCCGCGCTGTACGCGGGCTACACCGTCGTGATGCGCAAGCAGATGCCGGGCGAGGAGGCTGAAGAGCACGTCGCGGCGTTCTTCGGATACGTGGGGCTGTTCTCCACGGTGGGTGGGGGTGGTGTTTGTGTGTCCCTAGGACCAGGTCTCCTGAGACCTGCCTGCTTTTTAGGTGTTGAGGGTTTTAGGGGTTTGCCTGCTGTTCCGCACGGGCGAGGGGGCCGAGGAGCACGTCGCGGCGTTCTTTGGATACGTGGGGCTGTTCTCTACGGTGTGTGGGGGGGGGGGGGCGCGGGGGGCGTCCCTTCCTGTCACGCGTGTGTGCGTTGCATCATGTCCCAAGAACAAGAGCAAGGAATGAGAACAGAAGTAACACCACCATCAACAACAACAACAACAACAACAGCAAAAAAAAAAAAAAGCAAGTCGGCGGTTTGTGGCAGGCTGCAGAGCACTTCAACCCGCCCCTACCAGCATACACACGCACATGCCCCTGCGCCCGGCGTGCATCCTCGGCTCGGCACCACACATGCAGCATGCATACACTCCACCTGCGCTCTGCCTGCGTTTGTGCCCTGCTAGCCTGACTCTGGAGTGCCCACACACACTGGTTGTTTGCTGCCGCACAGCCCGCCCTCGCGCCCGCCGTGCTGCCCGCGACCTCCCTAGGGACTCGGCAGCAAACATGCAGCACGCACGCACACCACCTGCGCCCTGCCTGCCTGTGCCCTGCCTTGGTCTGACTCTGGAGTGCCCGCACGCACTGGTTGTTTGCTGCCGCGCGCAGGTCAAATTTGTGTCCGCCGTGCTGCCCGCGACCTCCCTAGGGACTCGGCAGCACACATGCAGCACGCATGCGCCCTGCCTGCCTGTGCACTGTCTTGGTCTGATGGCATGCCTGCACACACTGTTCGCTTGCTGCTCGCGACCTCCCCCGCCAGCACACATGCAGCACGCACGAACACCACCTGCGCTCTGCCTGCCTGTGCCCTGCCTTGGCCTGACTCTGGAGTGCCCGCACACACTGGTTGCTTGCTGCCGGGCGCAGGTCAAATTTGCGCCTGTCGTGCTGCTCGCCACCTCCCTCGGGGCTCGGCAGCACACATGCAGCACGCATGCACACCAGCTGCGCGCTGCCTGCGTTTGTGCCCTGCCTTGATCTGACTCTGGAGTGCCCGCACGCACTGGTTGTTTGCTGCCGCACAGCCTGCCCCTGCGCCCGTCGTGCTGCTCTTGACCACTGCTGCACACCACCCGCGCCCTGCCTGCCCGACCGTGCACGAGTGCCCTGCTGGTCTGATTGGGGAGTTCCCACACGCACTGTTTGTCTACTGCCGCGCGCAGGTCAAATTTGCGCTCGTCGTGCTGCCCGTGACCCCCAGCAGACGCTGTCGCAGCTGTGAGGGACCTCGTCACATCAGATACACACACACACACACACACACCTCCAGGCGCCTGCGCACCCCAGCAGACGCGGTCGCAGCTGTGAGAGCCTCCCTCGGGGCTCGACAACACACATGCAGCACGCACGCACACCCCAAGTGCCCTGCCTGCCCGACCATGCACGAGCGCCCCGCTTGGGCTCTGATAGAGTGCCCGCACGTGTGCTTTTGCTGCCGCGCGCAGATCGCCCTCGCGCCCGTCGTGCTGCTCGCGACCTCGCTCGGCGTGTTCTCGTTCGCGTCGATCCCGCGCGAGGCCTACGTCATCATCGTGGGTGTGCCGTGCGTTGCGCGTTTGTTTTTAGACGCTAGCTAGGGGCGTGGGGCTTGGAATACTTGGGATGGTGTCGGTCAGTTTTTTACCAGGGCTAGGAGTGCTGCTAGGGCCCCCACCCCTCCCATTCATCCCCCCCTCCCCGTCAGCAGAAACATTGATCACGTAGGTGTACGAATGCCTCTAGGTGTGGCCTTTGGTGCATCTAGCGTGGTGCTGCAACCTATTCAGCACCGCGGCGCGATGTGCTGTGCTGTGTCAGTGATTTCCTTTTCGGCTCTACACAGCCACTTGGCTGTATTCCGACTGCATTTTAGCCTTGCACACAGCTTAACATATCCAGTGGTTGTGGGTCTGACAAGCCCGCCAGACAGAGCACGTCAAAAGCTCTCAAGTGACCTATGAGGGCAAACGGTCAACAGCAGGTCAACGGTCAACGCGGTCAAAGCAAAATCCGGCTGTGGAAGAATTAATTAAAAATCCTGCAAAGAATATCACTGTGCTGTGTGCTGCGCATCCCCACGCCGCGCACGCCCCACATCCCCACCAGTGACCCCTGGGAGAGACTGTAGGTGTTCGTTTTACCCCGGCTCGAGCACCTTTGTCCGGCCATACCAGGCGCGATACATAGCGAGTGTTTACGCAACGCATGTCGTTGTGCTGCTCTCGGCGAGAGCTTTCCAACTCACCCCTCGACGCCCTCCTCAACCAAGTGTCGTTTGGGTTTCTGTGAAATGGGAAATCCGGCCCCGAGCGGTATATGGCTTTCGGGGGGATCACTGATCCCCGCGTCGCACCGCAGCAGGTGCTTGCTGCAGAGCATGCGACTGCGTTTTGTCAGACCACCTGTGCGCGCTGCCACTCATTCAGCGCCGCGTGCTGTGCTGTGCTGTGCTGTGTGTTGCACACCCCACATCAGTGATTTCCCTTTCGGCTCTACACAGCCATTCGGCTGTATTCCGGCTGTATTTTGACCTTAAACACAACTCAACCCATCCAGTGCTTTGGTAATCTGACAAGCCCGCCAGGAAGAGCTCGTCACAAGCTTTCAAATTACCTATGTATGACGACAAACGGTCGACGAGAGGTTGACGGTCGATGCAGTCAAAGCGAAATCCGGCTGTGGAATAATTAATTGACAATGCTGAAAAGAAAATTAATGCCCCACATCCCCACGTCGCATCGCACCTGGTGCTTTCTGGAGGGCTTGCTGACTACCGTAGGACCGCTTTGCCTTGCCGATTAAATAATTCGGAAAACGTCGCGGCAAGGTCGATTTCTATAAAATATTGCCGGAAAAGTCAAAAAAACGCCAAAAGTGACGTCAAAACGGGAAAAAGGAGAAAAAATCCCGCGGCAATGCACCAAATTTCTAAATAATTACCCTCTTTATAAAAGTGGCGGCAAGGCAAAGCAGTACTACGGTACACTCTGTCCTGTGGGCACTGCCACCAATTCAGCGTGGCGTACCATGCTGTGCTGTGCTGTGTGCTTCACGCCTCACATCCCCGTGCCCCACGTCTCACAGGTGCTCGAGTGCATGCTGGACTACGTTCTGTCTGGCCACCTGTGCGCGCTGCCACTAATTCAGCGCGGCGTACCATGCTGTGCTGTGCTGTGTGGCGCACTCCCCATATCCCGTGCCCCACGCCTCACAGGTGCTCGAGGGCATGCTGGACTACGTTCTGTCAGACTACCTGTGGGCGCGCGCGGTCATGCTGCTCGGACCCACGGTCGCGACGGCCGGGCTGTCTGTCCAGATCCCGCTGGTGCGTGGAACACGCCATGCAACGCGTGCGCGTGACACGCACACATCGCACGCGCACGCGCACACCCACACAAACACACACACGCACGCGCGCGCGCCATTGAAGGCGTCTGGCGGAATGTAAAATCTACCACACACCTGCACACGCACACACGCACACGCACGTTCTGCCGCAACGTGTCCAACACGCGCACGTGCCGACGCTGCCATCGTCTGCCTGCTCTCTTCATCTCTCTTAACTCCCCGCTGGAACTTTGTAACCGCATGTGTGACCGCCAGCAGTGGACCTTCTTAACCCCGACCTAAAAGCGCTCCTAAAATCGCCATTTACCCTTCATCCCCGAACCCGAAACCCTAAACCCTACAAAACCCTAAACCCTTCAACCCTCAACTCATCTTCCCTAAGCCCTGAACCTACTCAACCCTAAACCCTGCCGAAGTCCTGAAACCTGAACCTGTGTCAACTCGTTACCCCTTTTTGGTGCAGGCAGCGGCGACAGACCTGCTGCTCGGTAACGCGGGCTGGGCGCACTCGGCGGCGACCGTGGTGTTCACGCTCGGCGGCACGACGCTCATCCTCGGCGGCTTCTTGTGGGTGGCCCCATGCTCTGCTGCTGGTGCTGCTAGTGCTGCTGCTGCTGCTGCTGGTGCTAGGAGCTCCGCTAGTGCTGCTGGTGCTGGTGCTGCTACGGCTAGTGCTGCTGCTGCTACTGCTGCTTCTGGTGCTAGGAGCTGCTCGGTGGCTTCTTGTGGGTGGCCCCGTGCTCTGCTGCTGGTGCTGCTGCTGGTGCTAGGAGTTGCTTGCTAGTGCTGGTGATGCTAGTGCTAGTGTTGCTCTTGCTGCTACTGCTGGTGCTAGTGCTAGGAGCTGCTCGGCGGCTTCTTTTGGGTGGCCTTGTGCTCTGCTGCTGGTGCTGCTGCTGGTGCTAGGAGTTGCTTGCTAGTGCTGGTGATGCTAGTGCTAGTGTTGCTCGTGCTGATGCTGGTAGTGCTGGTGCTAGGAGCTGCTCGGCGGCTTCTTGTGGGTGGTCCCGTGCTCTGCTGCTGGTGCTGCTGCTGGTGCTAGGAGTTGCTTGCTAGTGCTGGTGATGCTAGTGCTAGTGTTGCTCGTGCTGATGCTGGTAGTGCTGGTGCTAGGAGCTGCTCGGCGGCTTGTTGTGGGTGGCCCGTGCTCTGCTGCTGGTGCTGCTGCTGCTGGTGCTAGGAGCTCCGCAAGTGCTGCTGCTGCTGGTGCTGCTAGTGCTAGTGCTAGTGCTGCTGCTGGTGCTGGTACTGCTGGTGCTGCTGCTGCCGCTGCTGCTGCTGCGGCTGCTGGTGCTCCTGGTGCTGGCGCTCCTATTGCTGGTGCTGGTGATGGTGATGATGCCACTGCACGTGTCTCTCGGCCCCCCCCCCTCCCCCCCACACACACACATGCACGCACGTGCTCTCTCACGCACGCGCACGCACAGCACACCACCTGGGTCTGTGTGCCTGCCTGCCTGCCTGCCTGCCTGCCTGCCTGCTTGCCTGTCTCATCAGGGCCTGTCACGCCCGCCGCACTACCCCAACCGACCCTGCCCCTCCCCTCCTCCCCAGACACACACACACAACTGACCTGCCCCCACACAACTGACCCGCCCGCACACGCTCGCCCGTGCACAGTTACATCAATCTCGCGAGCTCGGACACGGATCCTCTTCGTGTGCGCGCTCGCCCGTGCACAGTTACATCAATCTCGCGAGCTCGGACACGGATGACGCCGACGCGGCTGGCAGGGCAGGGGACGACGCGAGCGACGACGAGGGTAGTGGGGGGGCGCAGGCGCACGAGGCGCAGGGCTTGCTGCGCAGCCGGGCCGCAGCAGCAGGCGCAGGCGGGCAGGCAGACGCGGCGGGGGCTGCGGCGGCAGCGCGTGGCAGTTTAGTAGGCAATGGCCACGCGCCGTTGGATGCGGCGGTGGTGTAGTGATGATGATGATGGATGTTGCAGTCAGGGACACCTCTAAGGCGTATAAGACCGTGCTCGGCGCGTATGGCCCGAGCACCTTACTGAGATGGCTGGCTGTTCGTCGTAGGGAACCCCAACTCTGTAAAGAGCGAGGGCGCACCCCTGGGTCCCCTACCGCAGCGGCAGCAAACGCTTGTTGAAGTAGGTGAGCGCATGTTGGGAAACGGAAACACAAGGCAGGTTCGTGGCCAATCGCCAGTAGTAGCGTGTGGCTAGCTAGCAGCGGATCGGGCTCTGGAGAGAACTTGTGGGCATCACGTGCGCTCGCGCTGTGTCGTGTAATTATTTTTGATAGAGAGCTGGCCCCAGGATCGACTGTGAGGTCGCGATGGATGCAGCGACGGGATTGGCGCGCGTACGCTCCAAGCGTACAAGCAAGCGTACTTACTCACCTGCAACCGCCTCCCAACTGAAATAACCCCTCCCTCCGCCTCGCGCCCTCCTGGCAGGGGCATTCGGTCACAGAGAATGTGCGAGGGAGAGTCGCGGTGGTCTCGCCAGGTTCACATCGCGCCCCCCCCCCGTGGGCACGCCCCCCACGTGGGCGCGCCTCCCACACGCCCTGCTTCGTCTCATCAGCAATGATGATGATGATGAGAGTTTTACAATCCACTTCTGGCGGTCACACGTACGGTTCCAAAGCTCTAGTGGGACTTAGAGAAACAAGGCTCAAGGCCCACAAAAGGTCAAGCTACAAGTAGCCCACGGTAACGCCATCCACACTTGGTAGCGGGCGCCAAGCAAGCAGCACCACTGTGCAGGCTGCACACCCAGCCCCTCAAATGGCCAGAGGGCGGACCCAAGGTATAAAACCATGAAGGGACCAAAAAGCCCTCCCCCAGACCACCGGAAGCGGGGCTAGTAGCACACCCGCCGCAGCACTCTACTCAGCGACCACACCGCACCCGCCACCGCACGCGTGTGGCGCCACCTCCCCTTCAAAAACACCCCCAGAGGGAATGCCATCTGATGATGGATGTTACAGTCAGGGACACCTCTAAAGGCGTATAAGACCGTGCTCGGCGCGTATGGCCCGAGCACCTTACTGAGATGGCTGGCTGTTGGTGGTAGGGAACCCCAACTCTGTAAAGAGCGTGGGCGCACCCCTAGGTCCCCTACCGCAGCGGCAGCAAACGCTTGTTGAAGTCGGTGAGCGCATGTTGGGAAACGGAAAACGCAAGGCAGGTTCGTCGCCAATTGCCAGAAGAGACATCCCCCCGTGGGGAGAAAGGCCAAGACGTGGCCGAAAAGGATATCCAGCCGGGCCGCAACCTCTAACGTGTTAAGGGGTTTTCTAACTGGGATTTCAACCAGCATTCACAGGATTCTCAACCTATTACCCTTAACCCGGCTCTGAGCAGAAGCTGACCCCTTGTTGTTGCACCGAGCACGACATTGGACGTGTCGCAGGCCCCCCCCCTGCTGAAGGGGGGAGGCACAGAAGGACTCGGTGAGGGGCACATCCCTAAGCCTAACTACCTAGAAAGGGGCTGGAAAAGGCGGTCAGTAGTGACCAACAGTGTGGGATTTGGTAATAGGTTAGAAAGCAAGCTTGCCCCCCGGTTATAGCGGATAAATATGTTCCTTCTGCATACTCCGTTTTGAGGTCGTCATCTTTGAGGCAGCTTTCACGTGTGAGACCCAGCGTGGGCATTTCTCAGGTGCGCCAGCTGCGGTGCACTGCAAACGGCACAGTCCACCGCAGCTCCTCGGGAACCCACGCTTGGGTCCCCGCCACTATCGTGGCTGCCTCATTGACTCCTAATTCAAAACATCGTTCGCTTCAGGTCAATTATTCCTCCCGATCCTCTACCATCTCCAGGCTTGTGTTACGTATATCAAGGCACGAGACCAGAAAGTTGGCCATGTCACGCCAAAAACAAGGGTAAAGTAGCCCCGGGCTGGGGTTCATAAACGCCCGCATCTTCGCATCCAAGCCTTTATCGTCCCCAGGGACGCTCAGGAAAAGGGTGTGGAACTGTACGCGTGTCTCCGTATACGCTGGACACTCAAAAATCACGTGTGCCTCATCCTCCCGCATGCCACAAAGGCGACAGAGCCTCTGGCTGCGTGGCTCTGCCTGCGCCGTGTGGCGCCCCTTCTCTATCTGCAGTTCATGCAGCCCCATTCTAAAGCGTGCGAGTGTCGTGATCTGGGCGGCGCTGTTCAGCCCCGTCCAGAGCATTGGTGCGCCGCCACAGTCGTCTGCCATCCACCGCAAGTAAGTAAGCATCTTGAAGCGGTGTGACCATGAGTCAGGCACTGAGCGGACGACGCTGAGCTGGTTGGCGTCCTCTGGCAGCTCTGGTGTGCTGGTCTCTGATGCCAGCCAACCTGCCGCTGCTGTCTCTAGCAGGCGGGCGATGCCCCCCGCCTCCTGGCCCCACACCAGCGTGTGCCCCACTGTGCTGAGGCACTCGCTCAGCTGTGCCACCCAGCTCTCTCGCACGCCACCCGCCACTAGCTCCCAGCTCTCCCGCATTGCCGCCTTCAGCAGATCGCCATCCGGCCGCCGTAGCGCTTTCGCCCAGAAGCGCGCCGCCTGCCGCAGCCAGTCGGTCGACAGCGGTCGCCAGCCCACCTCCGTCGCCAGCAGCGATAGCTGTTGCCCACACCTGCGAATACGGAGGGCCTCGCGCACAGATTGCAAGTGCAGGGCTTCCATGGCGCGCCACTTGCGGCGCGCCGCCTTGGAGGGGCCCCCGTCCCCTCCAGCCAACCCCCACTTGTCGGCTGCCCCCGAGAAGATCCCCTGTACCCCCATGCCCGCCCCCGCCATCAACCCTGGGCCCCAGATCTCGCACCCGTAGTTAATTACAGGTCGCACCAGTGCGTTGAACAGGTGTGCCTTTACTCCCACGTTGTGGAGGCCCATGGCATCGTATCTGCGCGCTAGGGCGAAGCGTGCACGCTGGCCCGCCCCCTGCCTCTGCTCCAGCCCCGCGCCTATTGCCCGACGGCTCCCAAAAAGCATGCCCAGATATTTAAACTCGTGATTGATGGGCAGGTCCATACCAGCGTACTTCAGGGTCACCCTTCCCCTGGCGCTCGTGACCGGGCAGTACTGGTCGTTAAACACCACCCCCTCAGATTTGCGGACATTGACAGTGAGAGCGTGCGTCCTGCAAAAAACGTGAAGTGCATCTAGCAAGCGCTGGAGCGCCTCCGGCGTCTCTGCCATGAGCACGAGGTCATCTGCATACAAGAGTAACCGTAGGAGCCGCCTGTTTGCTCCTGTCCCTAGGGGGACCCCGACCTCTGGCATCTGTGCGTCAAGCTCCCCTTCTAGTGAGTCGATAAACAGCCCAAACAAAAGCGGCGACATTGGGTCGCCCTGCATGACCCCCTGGCGTGTGGTGAAGCCTGGTCCCACCGTGCCGTCTATGCGCACGCACATGCCAGCCCCATCGTACAGTGATGTCAGGGCTGCTAAAAACGCCCCCCCCACCCCCAGGCTCTTAAGGCACTCCCACATGAGCTGCCGATGCACGCAGTCGTATGCCTTTCTAAAGTCGATGAAGGCAGTATACAGCGGTTTTCGCTCATGGCTGCGCCTCTCAATCATGTGCTGTAGGATGAAGGCATTGTCAGGGGTCCCCCGCCCCTTCCGGAACCCTGCCTGCCCGGCGGCTCTATGGCCGCCCTTCTCAGCAAGGTCGTCTAGTCTGCGGAGTAGCACCAGACTATAGAGCTTAGCAAGCGCCCCACCCACCGTGATGCCCCTATAGTTGTCCCGCTCGTCCAGATTGCCTTTCTTCGGCACCGGCGTGACTGCCCCCATGTGCCATGCTTTGGGATACCCCTCGCGGAAGACCCGATTGAGTAGATGTGTGATCGGTTCAAGCAGCGCGTGTTGCGGCTCGCTCCCCTCCACATCTCCCCCACCCCCTGTGTCCCCCTCCCCAGTCCATGCCCTTTGATAAAATTCTACCGGTACGCCGTCCACGCCCGGCGCTTTGCCCGCCGCCATGCCCAGGAGGGCTGTGCTCACCTCGTCCTCGGTGATCCAAGCGTTGAGTACTCGTGCCCGCTGCTTATTTCCTTCGGAGGCATCCGAAAACGGGTTCCCTCCCTCCTGCAGCTCCCCATGGGCATGCTCGCCCCCAACCAGGCCCTCAAAGTAGGTCGTCCACCCCTCTACATCCCTCAGCCCCCCTCCCTGGCTCCCTGGTTTAACCTTGCGCCAGAATTTCCTGGGGGCGCCATGCATGTGTTTGAGCATAGCGTCGTACTCCTGGGCCTCCCATGCCCGGCGCACGCGTCGCGTGGTCTGCCTATACGCCCTGAACGCTGCTGAGGTCAGCGTCGACTGCGCCCCGTGCGCCCTCTCGGCCTGTCGATACGCCTGCCGTGCCTCCTTGCACTCCTGGGCATACCATGTGTTGTGTGGTCGCACTGATGCGCCCCCCTAGCAAGCAGGTGCAGGTACCCGCTCGCCGTCAACGACGAGGCGCGCGCGGTGGAACTGCGCCCGCTTCCCCGCAACCTTGGCGGCGAGGAAAGCGGGCCACAGCGCCTGGTGCTGCGCCTCCTCGCGGTCACTGAGGACGTCGAAGACTGCAGTCGAGTCCACGCAGCGGCGCAGCTCGTGGCGCCAGCGCACGACAGTGTCGGCCACGGCGTCAGACGCCACGGTGAAGAGCACACGCAGCACACCGCTCCCGCGTGGCTCCACGCCGATGCCCCCGACGGCAGGCTTGGCGTTGAGGAGCGACGCGGACACGACACCACCATCAGCCGGCTCCCGCCGGCCGGTGCCGCCGTAGAGGAAGCGCACGACATCCGTAGCCAGGCGGACGGGCAACAAGTATCAACACACAAATTGTAAGCAATTACTGGAATTTGACTTGATAATTGAATACTCCTGAATCAATTGATGGTGGTCTGGGGGAGGGCTTTTTGGTCCCTTCATGGTTTTATACCTTGATGAGAGTTTTACAATCCACTACCTTGGGTCCGCCCTCTGGCCATTTGAGGGGCTGGGTGTGCAGCCTGCACAGTGGTGCTGCTTGCTTGTCGCCCGCCACCAAGTGTGGATGGCGTTACCGTGGGCTACTTGTAGCTTGACCTTTGTGGGCCTTGAGCCTTGTTTCTCTAAGTCCCACTGGAGCTTTGGAACCGTACGTGTGACCGCCAGAAGTGGATTGTATAACTCTCATCATCTAATTGAATTAAAATGTTTCGACAAATAAAAATAAAAAGTATTGAATCAATCAATCCACACCTCCACACTCCACACAACCTCAGAATCGCTGCACCTTCCGAACATGCGCATTCGTGAAGAGATCATCCTTGCGCCACCGCACGCAAGCGCTAGACCGCTGCCCGCGCCACGCCTGCATCACGCACACTCGGCATCATTCTCTCTCAACTGGACCATGGTGAGGCCTCTCGCTCGCGCAGGCACTTACTAATATGCCCTTGAACGCAGCCAGGCAGTGAGGGGCGCAGGCAAGATGACAGGGGGACAGGGCGGCGCTTGCGATTTTGCTGTGTCACCCTCCAACATAGCGCGCGCGTCCTCTCCAGGGCCGCCCCTTCTTCGAACGACTTGACGGCCACATCTACTCCTGCGTGTGCGGCGTGCCCATAGTGCGCAAGGAAGCCCTACTTTCCAAGGTGGAGACATGTCTTGCTTGCTTGCGCCACGCATTGCTCCCGCCGCGGTGGACTAGGGGGTACCTGAGAGCGGTCTGCTGTACCTCAAGGGATGGCGCGGCATTCGGCGAGATATGCGTGGCATCAATGCAATGCAATGCGGCCCCTGCCCGCCCAGGCCTTCCACGCGCGCTCTGGCAAGGCGTACCTCTTCCACAACGCGGTTAACGTGTACACGGGTGAGGCGGCGGCGGCGGCGGGTCACTCCTTCACCCTGTGTGCTGTGTGCTGTGTCCTCCAGTCCCCTGTGTTCCTTCCTCGGGTCACTCCTTCACCCTGTGTGCTGTGTGCTGTGTCCTCCAGGCGCGCAGGAGGAGCGCATGATGACGACGGGCATGCACCTGGTATCAGGTGTGCGCGTGTGTTTGCGCGCGCTGTTGCTGTTGCTGTTTGCGGCAGCTGCTGGCGTGTCCTCGCATCTCCCTAACACAGTGGGTAACACGCGCACCACCACCATCTCTGCAGACATCTTCTGCGTGTCATGCTGCAGTTGCATCGGCTGGCGCTATGTGAGTGTGCACGACCGTGGGGCTTGGGCGCCGCGCACACGCCTTTTCCCGTCGCTGCCGCTCCTGCTCTGCACACGCCCCAGCCGACGTGTACCACCCCCCCCTCTTCCCTCCCCTGCCTCTGACCACTCCCCACAGGACTTTGCGTTTGAAAAGCCGCAAAAGTACAAGGAGAAGAAGATCATCCTCGAGCGCTCGATGGTGGTGCGCACCTACCACGGGGACGACCCCGCGTGCGAGCTCGAGTCGGACTCTGCTGACGAGGGATACTAGTGGCCGCTCTGATGGAGGCTACAGATCACACACGCGAGTTGTGTGGCCGTGGCCACGATGTGCTCTCATTACTACTGACCACGCAGTGACTGGCGCAGTGCTGCCGTCACGCACTGCTACGGAGACGGTGACTCATTACTTGCGCAGTGTGCTGCTGTGCGGCCATGCCGTGCTCTCCACGTGCCGACACCTGACTCGTGTACAACAGTGACATTCCTTGCACCGCACACGCAGTGTTGTGCTCTCTCTCTCATATCTATCATGCATATGTGCATGTGTTTTGTGCGTATGAAGCTCGCAGGGCTCTGTTTCATCCACAAACGACTGGCCCGAGTTGCTCTTCCACCTTTTTAGTCACGGCCTACAGAGAGTATAAAAGGACTAGGGCACGGCTGCATGCTGTGGCTGGATAAAGGTTGCCATTACAGCGCCCACGGCCGAGTTGAACACACAATTGATGGTCGGGCTGCTAGCACAATAATTATACACAATTCACACGGTTCACTAGCAACTAGTGCAACTGTATACACGTAGACTCTATGAGCACACCCAACGCAAAAAAACTGGCTCCATTCAGCCAAATGAATGTAAAAATGAAGAAATCACCGGTGGGCGGAGGCACGGTGCTGGGGACCCCCCCTCAAAACACGCCGAGGTTCTGCTTGAGCGCCCACGTTGGCACAGTGCTGGGGATCCCCCCTCAAAACACGACGAGGTTCTGCTTGAGCGCCCACGTGATGAAGACGGCCCACAGCATGTAGACGCCGATCGTCGAGGCGATGGCGACGCCAGAGAACGCAAACGGCGCCTCCTGCACGCGTGTATGTGTGTGTTGGGGGAGGCGATGGCGACGCCAGAAAACGTAAACAGCGCCTCCTGCACGTGTGTCTGTGTGTGTTGGGGAGGCGATGGCCACGCCAGAGAACGCAAACGGCGCCTCCTGCACGTGTGTGTGTGTGTGTGTGTTGGGAAGGGGCGATGGCGACGCCATAACGCAAACGGCGCCTCCTGCACGTGTGTGTGTGTGGGGGGGGGGGGCGATGGCGATGCCACAACGCAAACGGCGCCTCCTGCACGTGTGTGTGTGTGTGTGTGTGTGTGTGTGCGTGTTGGGGGAGGCGATGGCAACGCCAGAGAACACAAACGGCGCCTCCTGCACGAGTGTGTGTGTGTGTGTGTGTGTGTGGGGGGGGGAGGCAATGATCTACACCCCACCTGGTCCACTCCACCTTAAGTTCAAATACCTGGGGAGTATTCTGTCCTCCCCCGCCGCCCCTTCTGATGACGCTCCCAACATGTCTGATTCCGACATCCTCGACTCGGAGATCTCACGCCGGATCCGAAGTGCCTGGTACGCCTTCAACCGTCTCACTCCCCGGCTCTGGAACTCCAACTCAATCTCTCCCACTACCAAGATCCACCTCTACAACGCCTTTGTGATCTCTGCCCTACTGTATGGCTGCCAGACATGGACGTTGAACAAGGCCCACATCCACCGACTTGAAGTAACCCACAACCGTTTCCTCCGCCTCATCAAGGGCATCCCTCCTCACACCACAGAGCACACCTCAACCACCACGATGCATGCCTCCCCCCCCTGTACGTTCCCCATCATCGACACGATCAACAAGCACCGTGCTACGTTCATCGGCTCCCTCATCCGCTGCCTCACTCCCTCCCGACATCATATACCCCCCCACTGCCGCCCTTTTCGCGTACCGCCGACCGGACATCTCCCTCCCGACATCATATACCCCCCCACTGCCGCCCTTTTCGCGTACCGCCGACCGGACATGACTTCGCTCTATGCCGGCGGCGCCATCACATCCTACCGGCTCAGCGCCGGCGACTTTTTCGCCCACTCCGTCAAGTTCCGTTCCTCCGCAAACACCCACTTTTCCAACTTCAAACGCGACATCTCCAAGCACCCCGAGTTCATGGACCTCGTGTCCAAGCGAGTCACCCCCGAGTGGATCCTCTTAGCGAGATTTCCACAACTGTGGATGTCAATCTGCCGAGACCTAGTTTAAACTCAGTCGAAGCGGAGTGACGAACACAGCCGTCAGTGACCCGCATTTGCCCCTTTCCCCCACTGCTTTTCGAATGAGGTTATTCACCCTCTTGTTGGCGCACGGTTGGACACCCACCTCCAAATGGAATCTCCTCTATGATGACCAGAAACAGCCTATCTAGGTCTGCCGTGCAGAGTTCTCTGTAACAATCTCTCTCTCTCTGTGTGTGTGGTGGGTCGGCGCTGCGCGCCTCTAGGACATCCAGGGGCTAAGCGGGGCAGGCGGGGAGTGCGGTGGGTCGGCGCTGCGCGCCTCTAGGACATCCTTAATCCACGCCCAGACTTTGCTGAGGGATCTCCGTCAGAGACGGGATGGGTCCGAGCGCGGCAATGTTTAGGGGGGGGATGAGGGGCAGTCAAGGGGCGAGGGGTGTAGGGTTGAGGTTTAGGGTTCAGGGCTTTAGGGCTCACCGACAGCGACGCTGGCACGATGTTCATGGCCATGAACGACGCGACGGACGAGATGAGCCCGAGCGCGACGATGTTGGACGTGAGCAGCACGTCGCACGAGATGAGCTCGTTGCGCTTCTGGTCGAGCGACGTGTTGACGAGGTCCTCAGTGTCTTGGATGTACTCGTCCAGGGTCTGTCGGCAGGGGAGGGGCGGGGCACGAGATGCGCTCAGGCGACGTGCTGATGCCAGGTCCTCAGTGTCATGGAGTACAGAGGTACTCGTTGAGCAGGCATGTGTGTGTGTGTGTGTGTGTGTGTGTGTGTGTGCAGAGTGGGAGCCCGTCTGCGTGTGTGTCTGGGCAGGGGGCGGGGGGGGGGGGCACAATATGCGCTCAAGCGACGTGTTGACGAGGTCCTCCGTGTCCTGGATGCACTCGTCCAGGGTCTGCGGCACCAAGCAGGGATGTGCGTGTGTGTGTGTGTGTGTTGTGTGTGTGCGTGTGTGTATGTGGGCAGGGGGGGGACACCATGTGCGCTCCGGTCACTTGTTTTGACAAGGTCCCCTGTGTCATGGATGCACTCGTCGAGGGTTTGCGGCACCAAGCAGGGATGTGTGTGTGCGTGTGTGTGCGTGTGCGTCTGTGGGCAGAGGGGGGGTGCACGATATGCGCTCAAGCGACGTGCTGACACGAGGTCCTCTGTGTCCTGCATGCACTCGTCGAGCGTCTGCGGCACCAAGCAGGGATGTGAGTGTGTGTGTGTGCGTCTGTCGGCAGAGGTGTGTGTGTGTGTGTGTATGTGTGCGTCTGTGGGCAGAGGAGGGGGGCACGATATGTACTCCAGCGACTTGTTTTGACGAGGTCCGGCCGAGCGCATGCTCCACGTGCATGTCGCACACCACACACACACACACGCACACACACACACACACACGCACGCATGCACCTGGAGCATGCGCTCGGCGGCTGCCGAGCGCATGCTCCAGGTGCATGTCGTACGCCTCTCTCTCTCTCTCTCACACACACACACACACGCCACTAATGCACGCACACACACACACACACGCACGCACACACACACGCGCACACACACACACACGCACGCACCTGCAGCCGCCCGAGCGCGTGCTCCAGGTGCATGTCGTAGGCCTCACACACACGCACACACACAACACACACATACACACACGCGCCACTCACACACACACACACACACACACACACGCGCGCGCGAACACACACGCGCACGCACCTGCAGCCGCCCGAGCGCGTGCTCCATGTTCATGTCGTACGCCTCACACACACGCACACACGCAACACACACACACACACACACACGCGCCACTTACACACACACACACACGCGCACGCACCTGCAGCCTCCCGAGCGGGTGCTCCAGGTGCATGTCGTACGCCCCACACACACGCACACACACAACACACACACACACGCGTCACTGCCGCACACACACACACACACACACACGCGCCACTGCCGCACACACACACACACACGCGCGCACATACGCGCGCACGCACCTGTAGCCGCCCGAGCGCGTGCTCCAGGTGCATGTCGTATGCCTCCAGAAGCATTTCCACCTCGGCCACCTCAGCCTCGCCCTGTGCAGCACAACACAGCGCAGCGTGGCAGTGGTCGGTGATGACGGACTCGACAGTCGTGTGCTGGTGGTTTCAACGGTCGTGTGTGGCGTCTAGACTGGGCGCGTGCAAGGGGCCATCAGAGCGCGGTGTGGCCGCAGCTGCGGGCGCACGACACATCGCAGTTGCTGAAGAGTGGCCAGGAGTCGTTGGAGCACGGTGCGGCTGCTGTGTGACCCGTGCCCTCTCCCTCATGACACACGCACACACTCACGCACACACATGCACACACACGCGCGCACACACGCACACACACACACACACTCATCGCAGTTGCTGAAGAGTGCCCAGGAGCCGTGAGAGCACGGTGCGACCACGGTGTGGCCCGTGCCCTCTCCCTCACTTGACACACACACACGCACACGCAGACACACACACACACACACACGCGCACACACGCACACACACACACACACCAGTGTTGCAGAAAGACGGTACGCGGATACTTTCGTACCGTGGGAGGGTCGTTTGGCGGGGCGTGCGCGTACCGTGGGAGGGCGCGGCGGAGCCGCGCCACGGTACGCGCACACCTAGGGCGTACCGCATAGAGCATCGGATTCTATCAGCGCGCAAGGTGCGTTGGTGGAGGAGCGGAGAAGAGCGGAGGTGGTTGGTCACACTGTTGTTGCTTGATTCAAGTGTGACCGCCTCCAAGATCCCCCCTGCCTGCAGCAGCAGATCATTCCATTATTTAATCTTACACACAATGCATCACTGGTTCTTACACCACCTGCGGGGGGCTGCGCCGCTGCATGCATGCATGCAAACACGCGTGTGCCATGCGCGGCAGCTCGTCTGGGCGAGCATAGCCCTCACCAACGTTTGGTTGACCCCTCCAGGCTGCTTCCATACACTTCAAACCATAGCATTCAATTCATCCAATTCAGAATGCCGTGTGGCTTGCTGGCTTCCGCTGCGCCCCCAGCCCCGCCGCTTGCGTGCGCGCGCGCCATGGGGGCGGTGTGTGTGGGTGTGTGTGTGGGGGGGGTCGTGTCACGCCGTGCTAAGCCCATGCCAGCTACTTGTCTGCTACAGGTGAAAATTGGGTGTGTTGATCCACGCTTGGTCACGCAAGCGTGCGCACGCAGAGGGCGCAGGGCGAGGGTGATGTGTACAAGCAGACTTGCACCGAGAATCGACACGCTTTGTGATGTGTTAAGGGCACCTGTTGGGAAGAGAGAAAGTGGGACAGTAAAAAAATTGAGAAATCAGGAGAGAGAATGAGAGGGCACCAAAAAAATGGCGACTACCGTTTCACCAATACTACTACTTTGAACAGCGGGGTCCGGGGGCGCAGCCCCCGGGAAAAACATCTGCGTATCCGCGCGTCCAGCCTGCGTACCAGCGCCGGGCCGGCAGGCCCAGCTCGGGCCTCTGCGCGTCCCACGGCAGCAATCTTGCCAAATATTTTCTGCATAACTGACACACACACATGCACACACACCTGGCTATTAAACGACGACGGCAAACCCGAGTTCAAGTGCGCAAGCTGCCTGCTTACACACACGCACGCACACTTGCACTCATACACGACGTGCGCACACACACACACACGCACACACACACGCCCCCCCCCCACACACACGCACAAACCTGGCTGTCAAACGACGACGACGACGACCCCGAGCTCGAGTGCGCGCGCCGCCCGCCGCGCCCCCCGCCCTTGCCCTCGCTCCCGCCCTCGCTCCCCTTCCCGTCGCCCCCGCCCTTGCCCTCGCCCGCGCCCTCGGCCTCCCTCTGCGCCTCCTCCTCATCCTCCTCAACCGTCGCGCTGAGCCGAACGGGCGCGGCCGCGGACGCCGCCGCCCGCCGGCGGCTGCGTGGCCGCGACCTTTCGCCGCCGCCGCCGCCACCGCCGGCGTGCGCGCCCGCCGGCGGCTGCGTGGCCGCGACCTTTCGCCGCTCCTCCGACTCTGCCTCGCTCTCCTGTTTGGGTGGGGTTGGGGTGTGAGGATCAGGGGTTGGGGTCTGGGGTTGAGAGTTAACACCGCGCCGCCGCCGCCGCCGCCGCCGGCGTGCGTGCCAGCGGGCGGCGTGCGCGGCTGCGACCTTTCGCCGCTCCTCCGACTCTGCCTCGCTCTCCTGTTTGGGTGGGGTTGGGGTGTAGGGATTAGGGTTCAGGGTTGAGGGTTAAGAGGGACCAGGCTTTGGATGGAACCATCTCAGACGTTATGACCGCATTCACTTGCGTGGATCAGACATTGGGATTTTGGTAGGGCGGACTCTGCCTTGTTCTCCTGTGGGTGCATACACGAGACAGAGAGAGAGAGAGAGAGAGAGAGAGAGAGAGTCAGAAAGACATACGAGAGAGAGAGAGTCAGAGAGTCATACGAGAGAGAGACAGAGACTCAGAGAGTTGGTGCGCGCACTGTCGGGTGTGTAAGTGCGCGCACCACCCCGGGAGGCGCGTCAGGAGGCGTGTGTGTGCGGAAGGGAAGAGGGGGAAGGGAAGGAAAGCAGGAGGAGGGAGGGATGGGAGCCTCCGCGACCTTGCGCCGCGCCTCGGACTCTGCCTTGATCTCCTGTGGTTGCATACGAGAGAGAGAGAGAGAGAGAGAGAGAGAGAGTCAGAAAGTCATACAAGAGAGAGAGAGAGAGAGAGAGAGACAGAGAGTCAGAGAGTTGGTGTGCGCACTGTCGGGTGTGTACAGTGCGCGCACCACACCGGGAGGCGCGTCAGGAGGCGTGTGTGTGCGGAAGGGAAGAGGGGGAAGGGAAGGAGGAGGAGGGAGGGAGGGTAGCCGCCGCGACCTTGCACCGCGCATTGTTCTCCTGTGGGTGCATACGGTGGAGGTCTAGGGGGCGCGATCCCCCGGGCCGGTGAACCCCGGCCGTCCCCCCACGGGGAGGAGTCAGATCTGGGGGCCGCGTGCCCTGTCTAGGTCCAGTCCCGACCCAATAGCTCCCCACCACTAGTGGCCAGCCACCCGTCTGTAGTGCTCGGGCAATATACGCCGAGCAAGGTCGAATATGCTGCCTGTTGGGTGCGTCACACACGACTGTAAAATCCAGTGGAACTCCACACCCTCCCACACTCCGAACCTGAACGCCTCACCCCAACCCCTTGAAACCTAAAAAACCCTAACCCACCCCTAAAACCCCCCAATACCTAAAGCCCCCTAAAGCCCCCTGAAACCCCAACCCCCTAAAACCTAAAACCTAAACTCCTCACACCCCCACACTCCACACCTGGCGCGCCAGCTCCTCTGCTGTGAGGTTGAGTCGATGCATGTCCTCGTCGTCGTTCAGAAAGCGCTCGACCACCTCGTGGATCTGTGTGTGGGGAGAGGGGGGGGGCGTGTGTGTGTAGGTGTGTGTGTGTGAGTGTGTGTGTGTGTGTGCGTGTGCATGCGTGTGCATGCGTGTGTGTGTGTGTGTGTAGGGCTCCAGTCTATTATATAAAACATAATACAGTAACAGTAACACGGGGTTTCCAGCTAAGCAGGCTAAAACATAATATTATATAGTATTACATAATACTATTATATGTTAATTCGTTACTAAGGAAGCTTGAGGGCTCGATTAACGGGGGCGCGTTCTCGTCGCCGAGCCCTGGACCCAGCAATGCGGCGCTGCTGGTGACGGGGATCTCCGTGCCGCTGACGAGCGGGGTAAAATACGACTGGCCCGGCTCCTGCTAGACTGCCCCTCGGTGGAACACTTCAGGAGCGGCTTGCCCGGCGCTGCCATGGCTTGGCGAGTAGCCGCGGCGCTGCTGCGGCCCGTGCTGGGAGACGGCCCTTATCCTCCCCCCATGCAGGACGCCATGCGGCACCGATCTCGACGAGTTGATCGACGAGCGGAGGAGCTGGCGCCCGTCAATGCATGCTGGACATTGGTCAAGATGGCTGCCCGTGGAGGCGGGCTACCATCACGGCTTCAGCGGTGGCGACCGCCGAGGCAACACAGAGTAAATCCGCTTCACCAATCGCAGCGTTCGTCACCGCGCTCATCCTCGGGGTCGCTCGTCTGCCGGTGACTGGCGTTGGAAGGTCT
>VFSX01000321.1:116022-146022 GCA_016618255.1 Chlamydomonas sp. UWO 241 | reverse complement strand
ACACGCCAACATGGGCGTTCAACAGGCTGTACATCAGTGGTTTTCTTTTTAGGGTTTTAAATTAATTCTTCCACAGCTGGATTTTGATTTGACCGCGTTGACCGTTGATCTCCCGTTGATAGTTTGTCCTCAGATGTACGGGATTTGAAAGCTGCTGGCGAGTTCTGTCTGGCGGGCTTGTCAGAATAACAATCCACTGGGTGGGTTGAGCTGTGTTTAAGGTTCAAGTACAGCCGGAATACAGCCAAATGGCTGTGTCGAGCCGAAAAGAAATCACTGTTCAGTGTACAGGCTGTGCAGCATGTGCCCTGGCCCCCTGCAATCAAAGGCTGTGCAGCCTGTGCCCTGGCCTCCTGCAATCAACCACCACACCTGCGTGTTGAGCTCGTCGATGAGGCTGTGCGTGCGTTCGTCCTCCGGGTTTACCACGTACACGCAGTTGAGCGTGATAATGCACCGGATGGACTCGAACGCGACAACGATCGCGTTGTCGCGTGCCAGCAGCGCGGGCGGGGAGAACGTGAGGGTCTGCACGTGCGGGGTGTGCGTGGTTCAGGTGGGGGATGGGGCGGGTGGTGTGTGTGTACGGGGGAGGGAGTGGCGTGTGTGCACACGTGTGCTCGGTGGTGCATACAAGGTGGACGGGCAGGCCATGGGCAGGCCGTGCGTCCGTGCCGCACAGGCACCAAGAAGTGAGCGCCATGCGGGCCCATGCGGGCCCATGCGCGCGCTCACCGGCATCTCCAGGAAGCGCAGGTCGCGCGGCTTGACGCCCAGCTTGCTCGCCATCTTGTACTTGGCGGTGGTGGTGAGCTTGGTGAGGTCCCCGTTGTCGCCGATGCGCAGCCAGGGGAGAGTTTGGGTGATGGGCCCCCCTTTGGCCTTGGGCTTTGGCAGCTCAGGTTTGCTGGGACCCTCGCCCCCAGGCGCGCCTGCCAGAACGGACGCAATCGCAGGCGCCGACGTCTCCAGCCACGCCGACCCCTCGTGCTTGCTCTCCTCCAGCGCGTCCACCTGGCCGGCGTAAGCGTAGTGATGCGCCCGCTGCTCATCATATTCTGAGCGCACGTCTGCGTATGCGTCGTTGTACTGAGCCGCCTCCTCTGCAAAGTGCACTCCGCGCTGCCTCAACGGCGCATCGCCCTCAGCAGGGACGTCTCGGTCGTCGCTCCGCGCACGCTGCATGGGCTCCCCATGCTCCGCATGCACTTCACTGCCCGGATACGATGTACGCTCCAGAGCCGTGGCCTCCTCGTCATCTGCACGCGCAACGGCATTCGCCCACGCGGCTACGCGCAAGCTCGCATCGTCCGTGGGAAGGTCGGAGAGCGGCAGCCGATCTGCTGTTACAGAGCCCTCATCATCTGCATTGTCTGCGTCACGGTGCGCCATCGGCGAGCCATCGCCATCGGTGGTGCATCTGGACATCGCGTTTGGCACCAACAACAGCAACACTGGTCATTGATGCACTAGCTGGGGTCTGCAATGTTTTCGCTTGCATGCATGTGTGGCGCCAGAAGTCCCAAGGACTTTAAGCCAAGCCACAAGCCACCACTGGCCTCCAGGCCGCCAGCCAAAATTCACAGTCCGAAGTAGAACTCACATGCCACATGTGCCCTGGCAGCTGCGTGCTGGCAACGACTTGAGCGTTCAGCAACCCGCGCTTGAGAGCCCCGCACGCTTACAGAGAGTGAGAGGGCTGCACGCGCAACACTACTAACTCGGGTAATCGACAGCAACATTTCGGTCGCTGACCATTCCGGGAATATGGACGGCATACAATGTTGGTCAGCAGCGCGTTGCGCTGGGGGCGGTATCACGAGGTGGCCTCCCCCGTGTGGCCTCAGCCCCGCAGGATCTGCGACACGGTCGTGCGCTTGCGTGACTCGGCCTTGGACGCCCCGAACTCTGCGTACGACCCCGACGCCTTCATCGCCTGGTCCTCCCGGAACGACGCCGCGTAGCTGACCTCACCGGCCACGCGGAACGACGCAGAGCCCAGCTCGCCCGCGAGCGTCGGCCCGTCGTCGGGCCCGTGCGGCGGCTTCTCGTCGGGGTCGAAGTAGTACGTCATGTCGGGGCCGTCGTAGTTGTCGTCAGCGAAGACCTCGTCCTTGGCCGAGAACGTGACGGGCGTGCTGTAGATGAGCATGTCGAGCTCCTGCTCGTGCGACTCGGGCTTGTGCGACGAGTAGCGCGCGGCGTCGACAAATGTGGTGGCGAGGTGCTGCGCGGCCTTCACCGCGTCGAGCGTGTGCGGGATCTCCTCGATGCCAAACTCGAATGGCGGCTTCTCGGGGTGCCACTGCGTACCGAAGAACGGGTACTTCTTGCCCTGCATTGTTGACACGTACTCGATGCCCTGGCGGTCCTTGGTCGTCGACAGGACCGAGTACCACTCCGAGAGCACGGGGTACCTGCAGAAGAGGGGAGGTGGGGTGCACCGAGAGCGGGGGGTGCGCGACGTGTGAGCGAGCGAGTGAGAGGGCGTGGCCGTGGGGTGCACCGAGAGCGCACGTGTGTGCAGCCAGCGTGTGTGTGGGTGTGCACGTGCGTCACCTCAAGAGTGCGAGGGCGTGGCAGTTTGAGGGCGTGGCAGTGCGAGTCCGCAGCCGTGGGGTGTACCAAGAGCACACGCGTGTGCAACCAGCGTGTGTGTGGGTGTGCACGTACGTCACCTCAAGAGTGCGAGGGCGTGGCAGTGTGAGGGCGTGGCAGTGCGAGGGCGCGGCCGCAGGGTGTACCAAGAGCACACGCGTGTGCAACCAGCGTGTGTGTGGGTGTGCACGTACGTCACCTCAAGAGTGCGAGGGCGTGGCAGTGTGAGGGCGTGGCAGTGCGAGGGCGCGGCCGCAGGGTGTACCAAGAGCACACGCGTGTGCAACCAGCGTGTGTGTGGGTGTGCACATGCGCCACCTCAAGAGTGCGAGGGCGTGGCAGTGTGCGAGGGCGTGGCAGTGCGAGGGCGCGGCCGTGGGGTGTACCCAGAGCACACGTGTGTGCAACCAGCGTGTGTGTGTGTGTGCACGTGCATCACTCTCCTCGAGAGCCCCGGAGCCACGAGGGGTGCAGGTCAGCCAGTGCGTGTGCGTGCGTGTGTTTGTGTGTGAACACGCGTGTGCACATGTGTCGCGTGTGTGTGTATGCGCACGCGTGTAGCGTGTGTGCGTGCAGCGAGTGTGCGTGCATGCAGCATGTGTGTGTGTGTGTGCAAACATCATCGCTCGCTCGCTCGCGCACGCTCGCACATCCAGGGGGCGGCAGCCCCTAATCTCGGTTTAGCTGAGAAATAGTGACAGGGAGTGAGAGACTGACGGTGTGAAATCGACAACTCGCTTTTGGTATGTCACGGGCGGCAGCTCAAAATCTCGGTCTAGCTGAGAAAGAGTGCCAGAGAGTGGGAAACTGACAGTGTGGAACCGACGACTCACTTTTGGTACATCGGGGCGGCAGCCCGTAATCTTGGCCTAGCTAAGAAAGCGTGACAGAGAGTGGGAGAGTGACGGTGTGACATCGACGACCCACCTTTGGTACATCGCGGGCGGCAGCCCGTAATCTTAGTCTAGCTAAGAAACAGTGACAGAGAGTGAGGGACTGACAGTGTGGAACCAACGACTCACTTTTGGTACATCGCGGGCGGCAGCCCGTACTCGTGGTTCTCGAGCGCGATGTTGAGCGAGGGGTCCCCCATCTTCTTGATGAGGTCCTTGCTCATCGACCCAAACATGTACGAGCCCTTGGCGGCCTGTGGTGCGGTGTGTGGGTGCGGGTGTGGGCGGCCGGGCGTGGAACGTGTGGATGGGTGTGTGGGGTCGCGTGAGGGGTCCCCCATCTTCTTAATGAGGTCCTTGCTCATGGACCCACACATGTACGAGTCGTTGGCGGCCTGCGGGACGCAAAATGTTTAGGTTTTAGGTTTTAGGGTTTTGGGGATTTCGGTTTTAGGGTTTTAGGGTTTTTGGGTGTGGGTGTGGGCGGACTTGGGTGTGAACGGTGTGGATGGGTGTGTGGGGTCGCGCGGGGAGAGCCCTCCCCCATCTTCATGAGGTCCGTGCTCGACGACCCAAACATGTAAGATTCCTTGGCGGCCTCCGGTGCAGAAAAGTTTAGGGTTGAGTGTTTTAGGGGTTTGGGGTTAAGGGTTCAGGGTTTAGAGTTTTAGGGTTTGTGGGTGTGGGCGGACTTGGGTGTGAATGGTGTGGATGGGTGTGTGGGGTTGCGCGGGGAGAGCCCCCCCCCATCTTCATGAGGTCCGTGCTCGTCGACCCAAACATGTAAGAGCCCTTGGCGGCCTGTGGTGTGGGTGCGGTGTGCGTGCGGGATGTCAGTGATTTCCTTTTCAGGTTCTTGTTTTTTCTGCAGCCTGAAAATCCAGCTGCATGGCTCCAAAATCCGGCTCCACATGCCGAAAAGAGAACCACTAGTGCGGTTGTGTTCGGCCTGCGTTGCGGGTGTGTGAGTGTGGGTGTAATGCTGATGTATGCCGACGATTTATGTTTGTTCTCGCATGACCCAGCTCAGTTGGCGCTTATGCTGAAAATCCTTGACAAAGTGGCATGCAAATCAACGCCGCCAAGACAGAAGTGATGATTTTGCCAGCAGATTTTGCCGCGGATCTGCCCACGTTTGCGCTGACTGGTGGTGAAGTGAAGACCGTCTCTGCTTTTAAGTATCTAGGGAGTTGGATAACCCAGAGTGGTGGTGTGGAAAAGGAGATCGGTGTGCGTGTCGGTCGCGCGCTGGGCGTGTTTGCGTCTTTTGATAAGATTTGGGCCAGCAAGAAGATGCAAGTGCAGTCTAAGATGCGGGTTTACAACACTTTCGTGCTGCCCCACTTTCTGTACGGCTGCGAAACATGGGCCCCTACTAAAACACAACTGACTCGATTGGAGGTTGCCCACTCTAACTGCCTTCGTCGCATTCTGGGTGTGCGCCTGGTCGACCGGCACAGATTAACTTATATTCGGCAGGCGTGCGACACTGAGCCAATTGAGAGCCTTGTGGCAAAGCGATCAATGCAGTGGCTAGGCCATGTGATGCGCATGCCGGCTTCTCGTCTTCCTCGTACGACTTTTGACTGCACAATGGATGTGGCTCGGCAGCAAGGCCGGCCTCCAGCCTCCTCCCGACACTATTTTCTTAAGCTACTGATTCAGCAGCTAGGCGAAACTAGTGGCACTCGTTCTGATTGGAAGACTTTTTCGGACACGGCGTTTGAGCGTGCTCAGGATAGGGTCGGGTGGAGAGCCGTGGTGTACGGTCCGGCTGCCCCTCAGGCGCCGGCCCCTCCACCACGGCGGTCAAGTAGATTGGCAAGCGCCACTTGACCCCCTATCCCCTAGAAGCAGTTAGGACCTATTTTGGAGGCGTCGCACAATAGCTCTCCTTTTTGCTCTGGGACTACACGTTGGCAGGCAGCCGGCTGGTGGCTACCGCCCCTCACAAGTAATTGTTAGGGCCAGAACTGGACTTGGGTCTAGGCGGTGGTACTAGGACTAGAGGTAGTCTTTGCTGGAAAGCCGATGTAACTGTATGTAACTGAGTGTGGGTGTGGGCGGACGGGTGTGTGGGTGCAGGTGTGTGGGCGGACAGGTGTGTGGGTGCGGGTGTGTGGGGGCGGGTGTGTGGGTGCAGGTGTGGACGGCCGGGTGTGGACGGTGTGAATGGGTGTGTGGGGTCGAGCGGGGAGAGCCCCCCCCCTCTCTTCTTCATGAGGTCAGTGCTCGTCGACCCAAACATGTACGAGTCTTTGGCGGCCTGCGGTGTGTATGTGCGGGTGTGGGCGGTATGGATGAGTGTCAGTGATGTCCCTAGCGCCCCTGCAGCCCCCGCAGCCCCCGCTGCGGGGCAATATGAGAATTTTGAGGGGAAACTGCGGGGGCGAATCGCAGGAATTTCGCTCCGAAAAGTATGAAAATTGTCAATATCACACTTTTCCGGAAAAAAACGCCTTCTGCGGGGGCAATTCGGCATGTTCCCTACAATGTTGCGGGGGCAAACAGGACATTATCGGTTTCCTTAAGGACACCACTGATGCGTGTGTGGGGTCGAGCAGGGAGACCCTCCCCCATCTTCTTCATGAGGTCCGTGCTCATCGACCCAAACATGTACCGAGTCCTTGGCGGCCTGCGGTGCGGGTGTGTGGGTGTGGACGGTGTGGGTGCGGGTGTGTGGGTGCGGGTGTGGACGGTGTGGGTGGGTGTGTGGGGTCGACCGGGGAGAGCCCCCTCCCCCCATCTTCTTCATGAGGTCCGTGCTCATCGACCCAAACATGTACAAGTCCTTGGCGGCCTGTGGTGCGGGTGCGGTGTGCATGCGGGATTTCAGAGATTTCACACCATCTTCTACGCCTCCCCCCCCCACACACACACTACTTCTCCCCCTCTCTCTGCTGCCTCGACACCCTCACACGCACACACATGCATGCACACACGCACACACACACGTACACACACACACACACACAAGCGCACATGCACGCACCAGCGTCGCCGCGTGCGACGTCGAGTTGGTCTCGATCAGCAGGTCGTTGCGGCTCACGTTGGGAGCGTCGCCGCGTGCGACGTCGAGTTGGTCTCGATCAGCAGGTCGTTGCGGCTCACGTTGGACGCGAGGATGTGCAGCAGCTGGAAGCCGAGGCACGTTCCGTGGATCTGTGGTGTGGGGTGCGTGAGGTGTGCGTCTTGGAAAAATGATGGCTCTACCCGGGCCTGGAGGGTGCAGCGCAGTGGTTCCTTTCAGGATCTTGGAAAAATGATGGCTCTACCCGGGCCTCACGCTCCTTTCGCCAATCTCAACCCGATGATGGAGGCGAATTTCGGCGGAAGAGTGTTAAAATGCCGACTTCACATTATTTCGGGTCTGAATTCGCGCAATCTCTACCCGACGCGCCAGCCCAGATCGGCCAATCTCAACCCGAAAGTGCACTTTGACGGGTTGCGGGTTGGCTAACGGAAACACCGGTGCAGCGCCAATGCTGCGGCCGGACGTATTGTGCGGCAGGCGCGTGTGCTGTTCTCGCGAGCACACGCGCGCACGCACGTGTCTGCGGCGTGCCCCTCTGCCCCAGCAGCAGCCCTGCTGCTCACCGGGAACACGTCGCCGGCGTCGTTGGCCGCGACCGCCATGTTGAACAGCTTGCGCGCTGTGATCACGTATGGTGCGTCGAGCCACAGCCACGTGAGGCCGCCCTGCGCGTGTGTGCGTCAGTCGGAGAGGAGGGGGGTCAGGCAGGTTGTGTGCCTGGGCTGCACAGTGCATGTATGGGTGGCGTAGAGGGGCTGCGGCGTGGGCTCTGCATGCACGGCGCGCGTGGGTGGTGGGAGTGAGTGGAGCGTACGTGCGTGTGTGCGCCGGGCACTGGCAGGGAGACACTCACGGGGAAGATCAGGGCGTTGACGCTCTTGAACAGGCGGGCGAGCTCGTCATCAGAGGCATGGTACCTGAAGAGTGTCGCGTGCGGAGTGATTAGCACCATGCGGGCGTGTGCGTATGGCCGTTGCATGGGCCCACCCCACCTGATTGGCACGGGGCGGCCGCCTGCCGCCTCCACCCACTTCACGAACGCCGCGGCTACGTAGTTGGTGCCTGTGCGGGGGCGTGTGGTTGCGGGCGGGGGCGTGAGGGCGTGGCGATCGCGCGCGCGCAACAGGGCAGGAATTGGGCGGCGTAGCATGCAAGCATGGGCGATGCTGCACCAACCTGGGCAGGTCGAGCACGGCTGGGTCAGGATACCGATGAGCGGCTTCATGTTCTTGTACGTCGCGTTGGGGGGCAATGCCCAGGAGACGTCGTCAACATTCACCAACTCCTCGCAGGGTGCTCCGCGCGAGGCATATGCGCATGCCACTAGGGCAACTAGAGCCACCAGGAAGGTGGCGGAACGCATGGTCGACCACAGCAATGGATGCGGGGGATGAGACGCAGACAAAAGGAAGAAACGCGAATCTTATTTTCACACCCCACACCCAGCACGCCCCCCCACGCTGTAGATCCTTTCCAACATAGTATTATGATATTTATTAATTGAATTGTAAACCGGAGTGGAGGAGTAGGGCTGGGGGATGTTCTCCGATCGGTGTCGGGGTTCACACAAAACGCAACACAACACCCACACACAACAACAACACCAACACACAACACCAACACCCACACACAACACTACTACCCTAGTGACACTTCATCATGAACGCAGCAGTGAACCGGAGAGCGATGGTGCAGCCACGCATGCTGATTAGGCAAGTTAGCCGCACCGGAACGAGGAGGTGCAGGCTACACGCCGCTGGATCTCCAGCCTTCAACCCCTTGGAGCTGTCGATGAACGAGGTGCTGGTGGGAGAGATCATGGTGCCGCACCCAGTTACGTTCAAGGCCAACCAGTCGATAAAGTAAGTGCCCAACATGTGTCGGAAAACTCACACACACACACGACGCTGTTGTATTGGCCCAATGGCGTCCGCATCCGCATGTTGCGAGCGCGTTGGAGGCAATGGGTGGCGCTATGGGGGCCGGTAGTGGGCGCACCAGCATGCTGGGCCAGTCAGTGGGCGCATGGCTGACTCAGACGCCATGCATGCGGACACACACCCTGCCCAGGGAGGCCGCACGCATCATGATTGAGAAAGACGTCCCGGGGGGGCCAGTCGTTGATGACGACGGCAACCTGATCGGCGTGCTTACGGAGGACGGTGGGTGCCAGCGTGCATGCGGTGCGTGCGTGCATTGCATGTCGACCCCCCTTCGACTTCCCGACTGACGCCCCCTTCCCCCCTGCTCCCTCCCTCCGCAACAGATCTGATGTGGAAGGGCGCCGGTGAGTGCGGGGACCCACGACTACGGGTCTGCCTGTGTTTTTTGCCCAGCTGGGGGTGGGGCTGGGGGTAGGCCGTCTGTGTTGCACCACACACACCCAGCTCGCACGCCCCGTCCCCTCGCATCCACCAAAGGCGACCCCGCCCTCGCCCTGCCCGCAGGCGCGCCGACGGAGCACTACCTCGTGCCGCCCATCTTCATCGGCGCGTTCGATCTCAACTTTTTCCTGAGGGTACGTCCGATCGCGTGCACCGAGCACAGTACAACAACAACGACAACCCAGCAATTACAGTTACAGTAACAGTTACATCGGCTTTCCAGCAAAGACTATCTCTAGTCCTAGTACCACCGCCTAGACCCAAGTCTAGCAATATGCTGCCTAATGCGTGCACGACTTTGTTCGGCACATTGTGCGCGAGGGCACCGAACTAGGATAGTTGGCTAGTAGGCTAGTAGCTGGCTAGTAGGTGCTACTGGCAGGGTCGCTGCCAACGGGCCAACGGTGCCAACGTCAACGGCAAATAAAAACGTTGGCTTAGCCAACTGTCAGCCAACGGTGGAGTAAAAGTGCTCATATCATGGATCTTAGCACCCACAGAGTAGTGGGGATGATGCTTGCATGGGAAGCAACACTAATTGACTGAGCATGACCCACATGTAACACCCTTGAGCACTCAGTGACTGGATGTGTGTGCGTGCCTGGGTATGCAAGCTCCCAGTGCCCTCCCCAGGGTGTCTTACTGTACTCTCAGCGCTGCATGAGCTGTACAGCCACGCTAAATCGCCAGGAACGGCTCGGAGCGCGCGAATGTTCCGATCCACACTTTTCCTCGCTTCCGAGCGCATTTCTCGACCTGTCGGCGCCGTTGGCCCCGTTGGCGTTGGCACCTTTGGCCTAGCCAACGGCCAACGCCAACGGTGGGGACCGCACAGCAACATTGGCCCCCACACGAATGTCCAAATTATCGAGGCGCCTATGCATGCGAAAGTTAGGACCGCGCATGGGCCTGAATAGGTCGTCTCCATGTTGTTTTGTGGTCAAGTGGATGGGGGAGGCTGCGAGAGGGCCAGGGTATGCCTCGTCAGCTTTGTTTTGCCCGCCCCAGGACCAGAAACACCCGCTCCCTGCAACGCGACCAGAAAACAACATGGAGAGACATGCCATAGATCCGTTGGCAAGCGGCGTTGGGTGCGCACAGCGTTGGGCGCGGATATCACTTTCCTGCCTGACGGCACCTGCGAGCACCAAAGTAGCCCTAGACTCTGCCACGGCGCTTCCTTGCGACCCCGAGCACCATGTAGGTGTCCCTACTTGCGCTTTCCAGGCTTGAATCGTGTCCTTGGCCCCTGCTTGGGCCCTCTGTGGCACGCGCATGGGGTATACAATGGCGAGGCCCAGCACCCGAGCGCCGCAGTAGCGACGCGCCCCAGGCCAGCCACGACACCCGTGGTGACTCCTGGGACCTGCAGACTTAGCAGGGGTGGCGTGGAGGGCCTTCGGGGCACATCCCAGCACATGCCTCCGCATTAGTTGCCCTCGTGTGTCCGCCTCCGGCCACCGAACGACCGCCCGGAGCAGCTCAAAGGAACGCCTTGATGCACGACCATGTATCTACTTTGCGGGAGATAAGTTGTGGACGCGCCCCCACTCTAATTGGACAAAAAAAGGGTGTGAATGTCGCTATGGGACCGTTGGCCGTTCCCGGTGACCCTGGCTACTGGTGATAAGGGACCTCCACTCGGTGCGGGCATACGCCCCCCCCCCCCCCCCCCCCCACACACACACGCCTTGTAGCCAAACCATCAGAGCGTGGGCACACCCACCCATTCCACACAGATGCAACACAACGGCACGGCTCCAGGGACTGCACCCACGTGCGATGGATGACGCCCCTCCTCCCCCCTACCCCTACCAAAATCCCAACGCCTGATCCGCGCCATGGGAGGCGGTCATGACCGCCTGAGGCGGTGGGGTGCGCCTCAGGCGGTGGTGAGCGCCTGAGGCGGTATGTGTGGCGCCCGAGGCGGTTTGGACAACGCCTAAGGCGACGCCTGAGGCGATCGTTGGTGTGCCTCAGGTTGCGCCTCAGGCGGTCGGAGCGCCTGAGGCGCCGCCTGATCCGCGCCATGGAATGGGACGCCTCAGGCGTTCTGAATGTGGCAGGGTACCCCTCCCGCTGCTCCGTGCGCACTTCAACGTCAACTGGTGCCACAGTGGATTCTGCCCCTGTTAAGCCCCCACCACCACCACCACCACCCACCCAGCAGCATTCTACCCCCGGCAGCATTCTACCCCCCTATTTCAGACGGCAGATACGGCAACGGCAGCAGTCTGCCCCCCATAGAATAGAAGGCAGCAGTCTGTCCCCCTACGTCCCTGAAGCCCCTTAAAAGGCGTCCCTGCAGCCTTCCCAGTGCAACAACATGCCGCGCCTCTCTCTTCCTGCAGCATTCTACCCCCCCAGCAGCATTCCTCCCCCCTTGTAATAAATGGCACATGCGACGCCCCTTAAAAGGCGTCCCTGCAGCCTTCCCTGTGTAACACCATGCCGCGCCTCTCTCTTCCAGGACAACAAGGCCGTGGAGGAGGAGCTGCGCAAGGTGCTGGCGAAGCGAGTGAGCGACGCGATGACGTCCAAGGCGGTGGTGTCGATAGAGGCGACCGCGTCGATGGCGCTGGTGGGTGCGCGTGTGCGCGTGTGACGTCGAAAGCGGTGGTGTCGGGCTGCGCAGGGTGCTGGTAAAGCAGGTTGGCGACGCGGGGACGTCGAAAGCGGTGGTGTCGATCGAGGCGGGCGCGTCGATGGCGCTGGTGTGTGCGCATGTGTGCGTGGGGGGAGGGGGGGGGCAGGGTGCTGGCAAAGCGGGTTGGCGACGCGGGGACGTCGAAAGCGGTGGTGTCGATCGAGGCGGGCGCGTCGATGGCGCTGGTGGGTGCGCGTGTGTGCGTGGGGGGAGGGGGGGGGCAGGGTGCTGGCAAAGTGGGTTGGCAACGCGGGGACGTCGAAAGCGGTGGTGTCAATCCAGGCGTGCGGGTCGATGGCGCTGGTGGGTGCGCGTGTGTGCGTCTGTGTGCGTACGTGTGTGGGGGGGGGGGGGCTGCACAGGGTGCTGGCAAAGCGAGTGAGCGACGGGGGGGGGGGGGGGGGCTGCACAGGGTGCTGGCGAAGCGGGTTCGCGTGTGTGTGTGTGTGTGGGGGGGGGGGGGGGGCTGCACAGGGTGCTGGCGAAGCGGGTTCGCGACGCGCGGACGTCGAAAGCGGTGGTGTCGATCGAGGCGGGCGCGTCGATGGCGCTGGTGGGCGGGGGGCCCTATCGCTGTTTCCCCACACGCGATTGCCTTCTTCAACAAGCGTTTGCTGCCGCTGCGGTAGGGGACCTGGGGGCGCGCCCACGCTCGTTACAGAGTTGGGGTTCCCTACCACCAACAGCCAGCCATCTCATGAAGGTGCTCGGGCCATACGCGCCGAGCACGGTCTTATACGCCTTTAGAGGTGTCCCTGACAGTAACATCTATCATCATCATCACAGCTGAGGCGCGCTAGTCAAGGCGGTCGCAACGCCTGCGGCGGCCGGGGTGCGCCTCAGGCGGTGGTGGGCGCACAAAGCGGTCGGGGGTGCGCCTGAGGCGGTCTCGGCGCGCCTGAGGCGCCGCCTGGTCCGTGCAAGTAAAGGCGGCGCCTCAGGCGTTTGGAATGTGTGGGACACCCCTCACTGCGGGGGGGGATGGGTCAGGTGGTTGAGTATGTGCGACGGGGAACTTGGGACACCCCTCACTGCCTTGCCCGATGGGTCAGTCGAAGTGCACACGGGCTCAAACAGCATGCAGCGCTGTGTAGAGTGCTGCGGCGGGTGTGCTACTAGCCCCGTAGTGGTTTGGGGGGGGGGGCGCTCTGGTCCCTTCATGGTTTTATACTTTGGGCCCGCCTTCCGGCCACAGGAGGGGTTTGGTGTGGAGCCTGCACGGTGGTGCTGGGTTTTAGGGTTTAGGGTTTTAGGGTTTGGGGGTTTAGGTTTAGGTTTAGGGTTTTAGGGTGGCGCCCGCCACTACGTGGTTGGTGCTACCGTGGGCTACTTTTGTAGCTGAACCTTTTTGGTGGGCCTCGTGCCTGGTCTCTTAAGTCCTGCTGGAACTCTAGAACCGAACGTGTGACCGCCGGCAGTGTATTGTAAAACCCTCATCATGCGATTGATGCGTGCGTGTGCGTGCGCAGGCGTCCCAGAAGATGCTGCTGCACCACATCAACAGTCTGCCCGTGGTCGAGGGCACCAAGGTCGTCGGCGTCGTGTCGCGCCACGACGTGCTCCGCGCGCTCATCGCGACGCGCTCGCCGCTGCTGGAGTAGGCTCGTCGCGCACCGCAGTCTGTAGGCGGCGGCCGTGATGGCCTCCCAGTAGCTCGCAGCCCTCCCCCACACGCACATGTGTGTGTGTGTGTATGGCGGCGGGGAGGCAGGGAAAGGCGGGCAGCTGTGCTACGTTTTGAGGCAGGTTGATCCAAAAAAACAAGCGTCTTATCATGTATCGTTTGGTGCCAGTTTGGTGCACGGCAGGATCTGTCACAGTGTAGCAGCATGACTTGTAGGAAGGTGTGGGAGCCACCAACGAGAATGGGCTCTGCTGCTGCACATACTGCTGTTTTAGACTAAGACTTGGTGCGCAAGTCTTAGTACCAAGTCTTAGTACCAAGTTTGAACCGGTTGAGAGGAGTGGTGTTACGAAGGTCGCCCCCTGTTGCATAATCCCCGTGTTGCACAACAGCGGCCGTCCCTGTTGTGGGATGACGGGATCAGCCCAGGTCCTCGGATTGAATTTGACAGAAAGGATGGAGGCAAAGAGACAGGATCGCGAGGTGGAGCAGACGCGACAGCAGAATTTGCAGGAGCCCAGCAACGAGCGGACAGTGCGAGTGAACAAAGTCTGGTTGGAGACGTTCCTCCAAGATACCAAAGTGCCTATGTCCATGCTGGCGCCCGGCGAGCTGAGCGAGGGGTGCAGCACAAGCGACGTCTACCTCAGCAAACAGTGTATCGAAGAGGTCTGTGTGGCGCTGCCTGCAGCGGTGGCAGCGCGCCTCCAGAAGTAAGTGCTGGGGGGGGCGGGGGGGGGGTAGCTGCCAACCGACATGACAAAGCTGGGCACCATGCATGGGGTGCATGCAAAAGCCTTCATGCACCCCCTGCAAATACGCTCACCACACGCACATGCACAAACACACACAAACACACACACCCAAGGCACGTACGCGGCAGCAACAGGGCAACCACCACCTCTCGTAACCACAACCACCGCCGCATGTGCACAGGCTCATGGAAGTGAGCTCTTCGTTTGGCATCTCGGTGGGCACTGTGAACGACGACAATTTAAAATTTCACGCAGACTTGATCCAAGAGGTGAGAGGCAAAGGGTGATGTTTGCGAGCCCATTCCCAAGTCGTGCTTTGCATGCATCTGCGTGGCGAGCTTGTGCACGCACTGCCCCATTTCAGATGTGCCGCCCGGAAAGCCCCGCATGCGGCGTCCCCTGACCTCCGCCCACCTCGCCCCACTTCCTGCCATGTGCGGCCGTGCCGCAGGACATGCGCGCCGAGGAAACGGCACGGCACAAGGCGCTTGACCAGCAGGAGCCAAGCTGCTTCCTGTGGATGCTCGAGGCGTTGGACGCGCAGCTTAAGGCGGTCATCAAGATCCAGCGCGCGTTCCGCGTGTGGCGCGACCGCCGCCTCGCCGCCAGCAAGTGGCGAGGCGACGCATCGGCGGCGCAGCCCGTGGCCACAGCGCTAGCCTGGTCACGAGCGAGCGCAGCACTGACGTGCTCACGAGCGAGCGCCGGGCAGTCATGCGTGGGCCGCTGGCCAGCAGGCTGTGCATCAGGACGTCGATGGATGGCGCGGACAGGTCATCGTCTGACTCCCCAGCCGCGCGGGTCCCGGTTTCGCCTGTCGTCGCTCCCTCGCTTCGCCCGCGCCCGGCGTCGGCAGCGCTCCAGGCGACGTCCCCAAAGACCGGCCCGCCTGCAGCTGCGACGACCAATCCTCGGCAGATGCGCGGCCGCTTCGTCTCTCTCAGCGGCGCGGACACGACGTCGGCGGGGGCGCTGAGCAACTGCGGGGAGCAGCAGGTGCCCCTGAGCGTGTGGCGCCCGTCGCAGGACGTCGCGATGGGGCCGATGCGCAGCTTGAATGGCGTGCGCCAGAGCGGTGTGCAGCTGCTTGGCAGGTCCTCCACCAGCTCCAGCGGTGCACCCCCGGTGTCGTCAGGTAACGGGATGCTGCAGTCGCCCAGACACCTGCGCGCCCACCGCATGAGCGATCAGGGCTCGCTGGCAAAGATCCTACACGATAGCGGACTTTACGGCAGCAGCAGCAGCAGCATCAGACTGCACTGCAGCAGCAGCAGCAGCGCCCAGTTCGCGGGCGCCACCTTCGGCAGCGCCCCCTGCGCGTCAAGCTCGAGTGGCAAGTTGCCCAACCTGGGACCCCGCCAGCAGGGCGCGAGGCACAGCAGCATGGCGGGGGGGCGCAGGTAGGAGAGACAGACTGTCGGGTCGGGGACGTGTTGGCGCTTACACAGTTGTGTAATAGCCAGAACCCCAAATTAGGGCTGAGCTGATTTAAATGTGCCGTGTTCATCTCTTCAAATGTGAGGGGTCATTTAAGGGTCAAGTGCTTGTGATGGTGGTGACCACGCTGGGGGGCCTGCGAGCGCATTCCGTTGACCACTCTGGTGACTGCGATAAACAAGTGTGATCATGAGAGTGTACTAGTGAGATGATCATGAGAGAGGACACAGGGGGGCAGAGATCTCCCCGCACCACCTTGGAACTTGGAGGAAGGATACAAAAAGGGGGGGGGGGGATCTCGAGATGTCGACTCAGTGTAATGAAACAATGTGTTGTTACGCGATGTGCAGTGACAGGCGGTCAGGCACGACGGCCCGTGGCGAGTCGGCCCGTGGCATGGTCTGCGTGTTGTCAAACAAGTCAAAGAGGGGGTTGTGTGCCATGGCGCCCCCGTCCTCGGCGCTCAGCGCGGCCATGGCGTCGTGCACATGAACACCTATCACAGATACAGCCCTCTCGCGCTTTGCAAACGGCAGGGACGAGAGCGTGGTCGCGGAGAGCGTGGCCGCGCGAGACTTGGCCGTCAGAGTGTGCCGCACCGCCGCGCCCCACGCACCCGTGGCCACCGAATTCAGCGACCCCAGGCTGCCTGACGTGCGCATCGCACCCGACGACGAGCGGGCCGACGACGGGGTGGTCGGCGAGCGCGCCTGCGCCTGCGCCTGTCCCGCCCCGCGCGCCATGGCCGCCACCCCCACGGGGTCGCGCGGCGTCTTCATGCCAGACCCCACCCCGCCCCCGGACGGCGGCGTCGGCATGCCGCGCTGCGAGCGCTTCGTGCTCGTGCTGGGGCTGGTGCTGTGGGTGTGGGGGAGCACGAGCGGGTAAGCACTATAGGCCGACGGCGACTCCGCGGCCAGCGACCACGAGTCGCCCTCGGGCGAGCCGCCCGCGCTGCGCACGCCGCCGTGCGTGACGTCCAGCAGCGGGCCAGTGCCGGAGCGCACGGGAGGGCTCGGCGGCGCATCGTCCAGCCCCTCCACCCCACAGTGCTCATCGTCGCCACCACACAGCTGCGCCAGGCCACCTGGCGCGTCGCACGGGGGGAACAGCTCCAGCAGGCGCGCCGCCATGCGCTGCGCGCCGGTGGCGCGCGCGCCACCGGCGGTGGTCACACCAGCGGTGGCGGCACCGGCGCCGGCGGCGGCGGCGAGGCTGCGCGCCTCGTCCGCTGCTGCTGCGGCGCTACCCGCGCGGTCGCGGATGCGAGGGTTGGGGTCGCCGCCCATCGCGTCCGCGCCCGCGCCAGCCGCGCCCGCCAGCAGCAGCGCCGCCTCGACGACGCGGGCGTGGTGAGCGGGGTAGCTGCGCAGCAGCAGCTGCAGTGCGTGGCTCGCGAGCGCCACCGCCGGCCCGTGCGCCCCGCACGCGGACGCGCCCTGGGACAGCGCGAGCGCGGCCGAAGCCGCGCCTGCGCACGCAGTGTGACCGTGCGTTTCGTACACCAGCCGCTGTGCGCGCAGCGCAAAACCAACTGCGGCCGGCCCGTTGCCGGAGCGCGCATGACACCGCGACGCACAGCACAGTGATTCTGCGTGCAGCACGTGCCCTAGGCCGTGCGCTCGCGCGAGCGCGGATGCGGCAGACGTCGCGGCTTGCGCGGCCTCCTCCGCGCCGAGCGTCGCGCCGACAGCGCCGCCTCTGCTGCTGTCATGGCCATGGCCTCTGCTGCTGCTTGAGTCGTCGCCATCGCCACCGCTCAAGAGTAGCTCTGCGAGGCACAGCTGCGCCTGCGCATACGCCACGCCGCCGCCCCGCGCGTCTTCCACGTACTGCCGCAGCTGGTTTGCTGCTGCGCCGTCGCCGCCGCCGCTGCACCCCTCCTCACCCTCCCGCTGCTCCTGCGCGGCCGCGAGCTCAGCGCTCGCGAGCTGCAGCTCGAGCATGCCAGCGTGCCCGCCCCGCATTTGGTGCCCGCAGCTGGCGTCATCCAGGAGGCGCTCCGCGTGGCCGAGCCGCCCGGCCGCCGTGAGCGTGCGCGCGGCCGCGGCCGCGGCAGACACCGCCACGTCAGCCGCCGCCTGCCAGGCCGGCGACCCGATCGACGGCGACGCGTGCGCTTCGACCGTGCCCAAAGAGTCGCGCACGTCGCTCCGGCCGCCCGCCCACGACGCGTGCTTCCACAGCTCCCGACTCGCCAGGCGCCCGACCACGGCCGCATACGCCGAGCGTTGCGCGCCAGGCATCGCGAGCGCGCACGTGTGGTTGAGGTGACATGCTGCGCTCGTCAAGTAGGAGTGCACTGACGCCGTCGGCGGCTTGCCAAAACGGAAGGACATCTCGCTCGCCGCCGCTGCGAGCCACTGCCCTGCCGACACGAGCGCGCACTCAGCGTGCGGCCCGAGGCTCAACGCCAGCAGCGCGAGTGCGGTCGGCAGGCGGCCGGACGCGACGGCGTCCGACGCGTCATCGAGCACCCGCGCGAGGCAGGTCACGAGCGCCGCCATGCGCACCGCCGTGTGCGCGCGGCATCCGGCCAGCCAGCGCATGTGCGCGCCGCCGCGGCCGCCGCCCGGCTGTTGCTGCACCAGCGGCGGCATCACGTCGGTGCTCGCGCCGCTGCCGTGCCCGCTGCCGGGGCCAGTGCCGGCGGCGGTCGTCGCACGCGAGCCGAGCAGCGCCGTGCGCACCGCAGCGTACACGTCAGGCTGCACCGCGTGGCGCCGCGAGAGGGCGTCGAACGACAGCAGGCCGCGGTCGTACAGCGCGCACATGTCGAGCGCTAGCTGGCACGCGTGCGGGCCGGCGGCCGGCAGCAGCGGGCCCGACAGCTGCTCGTCGGCAGCGGGGCCGGGGAGCAGGCACAGCAGCGCGAGCAGCGACGCCGGCCCTGGCTCGAGGCGCTCCAGCACGGCAACCACGTGGCGGACAAGCTGTGGGTGGCAGCCAGGCATGAGGCCGCCGCCCGCGCTGCGGACGGGCGACGCCGCCCGGCCGCCCGAGCCGCGCGAGCCGCCCGAGCCGCCCGCCTCTTCCAGCACTCGGACGAGCAGCATGGCGCTCAGCGGCGTCGCGCAGCCCGACCCGCCTCCGCACGCTGGATTTGGTGCGCTAAGCCGTGGGCTCACCAGCTCTACGTCCAGCGGAGACGGAGGGGTGGCGGGCGCCTCGGTGTGGTCGCCCGGCTTGGGCGGCGGGATGATCCCGGCCGAGAGCGCGTAGCCGACGAGGCGCAGCCGGGACGGCAGGCCGGCGCACACCTGCACGTGGGAGGTGGCGCCACGTGTGGGTGGGTGCGTGGGGGCGCCGGGACCAAGGCAAGGTGGGCTCGTTGGGTGGCGCCACGTGTGGGTGGGTGCGTGGGGGCGCCGGGACGGCGAGGCAAGGCGCGTGGGCCTGCATGGGTGAACTCACACACGCAGGGGGGTGGGGAGCGCGCGCCGTACACTCCCCAACAAACACAACCCCCAACACACACCCATCGGCGGGAGAGGCAGCAACGGCAGTGGCAGTGGCAGAACCGTCCCACAAATTGTCTGACGCTACCGGATGTGGCGAAGGCGCGTCTGGGTCAGACCTGGGCCACCTTGGCCGAAAGCATGCAGGAATAGGTAGTGCACTTCTTAATCGTGTGAGTCCTACCCTGACTACAGGTACAACAACTGTTGCGACACTTGCAGCCAAGAGCGAGGCTACGGGAAGGGCGAGACGCACCTTTGCGAGCGCCGCCGCCGCCGCGTCGTCGTCCACCGCCGCGCGGCCGACATGGCTCCGCAGCAGCGCGACGCTGTCGTTGGCCCCGAGCGGCCCGATTGGCACGCGCACCACGCGCACGCCCACGGCCGCGTCGACGTCTGCACCCGCGTCGCCGGCGTCGCCGGCGTCAGCAACGTCCGGGCCGCCGCCCGCGGCGGGTCGCCGCGCGCCCGCGTCCCACCACGCTGGCGTCGTCACCAGCACGTGCAGCCCCGGAGCGGCGCGCATCACGAGCCGCAGCAGCGCCCACAGCGGCGCGTCCGCCTCGCCACCCGCTCTCCCCCCGGCGCCGCCAGCGCCCCCGCCGCTGCCGCTGGGCCCCGCCATCATCTCCGGCTCCACGCCCCGCAGCACGAGCCCGACCCCGTCAAGCAGCGGCGCGTGCCACGCAAGCCACGCGCCCAGCGCGTCGGCTGCGCCCAGCCCCGGCGCGCCCGGCAGGCACGCGGCCACGGCGCGCGCGGCGTCCTCGGTGTCCCGCGCGCCGCCCAGGTGCGCCGTGCGCACCGACGTCCACAGCCCCGCCGCGGCCGCGGACCGCGCGGCCTGTGTGCGTGTGTGTGTGTGTGTGTGTGTTCCGGGGTGTATTGCTGCTAGGAGGAAGTCGGCTGCTGTGTGCGTGCGTGTGTGAGTCGAGGAGGGGCGACCGCAAGATCCCGGCTGTACATGCACGCACATGTGTATGGACCGCGCGGCCTGTGTGCGTGCTAGTGCGTGTGTTTTTGTGTGAGTCGAGGAGGGGCAACCGCAAGATCCCGGCTGTACATGCACGCACATGTGTACAGACCGCGCGGCCTGTGTGCGTGTCAGTGCGTGCGTTCGTGTGTGAGTCGAGGAGGGGCGACCGCAAGATCCCGGCTATACATGCACGCACATGTGTACGGACCGCGCGGCCTGTGTGCGTGTTAGTGCGTGCGTTCGTGTGTGAGTCGAGGAGGGGCGACCGCAAGATCCCGGCTGTACATGCACGCACATGTGTATGGACCGCGCGGCCTGTATGCGTGCTAGTGCGTGTGTTCGTGTGTGAGTCGAGGAGGGGCGACCGCAAGATCCCGGCTGAACATACACGCACATGTGTATACAGCACGCGCGCACATGTGTAGCGTGCACATGCACAGCGCGCACATGTGTACCAACATGTACAATACGCACGCACGCGCATGACACACGCGCATTTGTGAAAGTAGCAGAGCTGGCTGACTGCACTGTTGTGCTGATTTTGTTGGATTGACAGCTTGGATCCTAGCGCTCTCGCCGCCACACAGTGATTTCCTTTTCATGACTTTCAATTAATTATTCCACAGCCGGGTTTTGCTTTGACCGCGTTGACCGTTGATCTCCCGTTGACCGTTTGTCCTAATACGTAGGTAATTTGAGAGCTCTTGATGACCTCTATCTGGCGGGCTTGTCAGGCGAGCAGTCCACTCAATGGGTTGATCTGTGTGAAAGGTCAAAGTACAGCCGACATACAGCCGAATGGCTGTGTAGGGCCGAAAAGGAAATTACTGCCGCCACAGGCTGCTCACCTGCCCCGCGACCGCGCCCCGCCCGACACCCGCCTGCCCAGCCAGCATGACCACGCAGCCCGTCCGCGCCCAGGCCGCGGAGCGCAGGCATTCGTGGATCACCGATAGCTCGCGGTCCCGTCCGATGAGCGACGTCGCCAGCCCGCCTGCCCCGCCCCCCCCTCCTCCGCCAACGCTGATGGCGCTGCAGTGCCGCGACGTCGGCGGCGCGGGCAGCGCCTCCGCCGACGTCTGATCCCGCAGCACCTGCACGCAACGAAACAGATTCAGGGACAGGGACTCATGGGCATGGGCAGGGGCTGGGGAGGGGCAGGGACAGGGACAGGGGGAGGGGCAGGGACACAGGGGCAGGGGCAGGGGCACAGGGGCACAGGGGCACAAGGGCAAGGGCAGGGACACAGGGGCAGGGACACAGGGGCAGGGGCACAGGGACAGGGACAGGGGCAGGGACACAGGGGCAGGGGCAGGGGGAGGGACAGGGACAGGGACAGGGGCAGGGACAGGGCACACGCGGGTCTCGGGATTTGGGTGGGGCCATCCGGTGCACAGGATGCCTGCTCCCGCAGCGCCTGTTCAGGGCAGCGCACGCGCGCCACGCTCGGTGACGGCGGACCACGCGCCGCGCTCGACCCCGCTGTGGTGCGCGCGTGCCCGCGCACGCACGCACGCACGCACGCAAACACGCACTCACCGTGAGTGCACGCATGCGCAACATGCATGCAAGCACGCACACGAACACACACACACACACCTGCGCCACATCGTGCGGCGACAATGACAGCGGGGCTGAAAGCGACTCCCCGTCCCCGCCGCCATCTCTGCCGCCGCCGCTGCGCGCAAGCAGCGCGTCCCCTAGCGCGCGCAGGCGCGCAAACTCCTCGTGCAGGCCTCGTGCCGGGTGGACGGCGGCGTCGAGGAGCGCGGGCGTCTGCGCACGGGGTGGGGATGGTGAGGTGGTCGATTTTACAGTCTTGTTGGACGCCTTTAATGGCGTATTAGACTTGTGCTTGCGCACTCAATCCCTGAGGCAGGCAGATACTATCACCCGCACTAGTCCACTGAGTGGATACATATTGACTGTGTCCATCCCACTAGCTCTAGTACATCTGGTCGCGCCATGCGTCTCAGTTCGGGCAGCCAGCCTGGCCACCCTCTTCCTCCTCCGTTCATCACGTGGCGCACGCCCGCCATGCCGCCAGCCTCCATGCATGGCGCTTGCGCTACGAGGGCGCTTGCTGCCAGTGCATCTCCATCGTCATGTGTCTCATGCAAGTAAGATTCGCCCTGCATGGAGACCCTCCATGCAGGTCACTGAAGTGCCCCGCGACTCGTGCCGTAGCTGCAGTCCGTAGGCCGAAGCCGTCGCCGCAGCCGATGTCAGTAGCCGTGGCCGTGGCCGATGCAGATGCAGATGCCCAGAGGGCGGACGTGTAGCCGATGCGATGTGAGTGCAGATGCAGGGCGTCCCTGGCCGTAGCCGAAGCCTTAGCCGATGTCAATCAATAGCCGATGCCCATGGCCGGTGCCCTGGCTGTAGCGTAGCTGCAGCCTCTGCCCGGTGCCGGTGCCCGTGGCTGTATGGGGGTACCGACGATGGCGGCGCCGACTTCTGCCAGCAGCCTGCCCTCCGTCCCCGCATGCCTCGCAGTTGCCTGCCTTATGACGCCGTGTCTCAAACAGCCTCTAGCGCTCTGAATCAGGGCAAATCGGCGACAGAGCGGATTTCCCCAAACCCAGAGTCGCTCACGCTGCAGCAGCACCCTGTCAGCCCAGTTGGTCCGCCATTGGCGGCGTCGGGGCGGGAGCCCCCGACGATTTTGTGACAACACTTGAAGTTTTTTTGTGTGTGTGTGAGCGAGGTGTGTGTGTGAGCGAGGTGTGTGAGCGAGGTGTGTGAGCGAGGTCTGTGAGCGAGGTGTGCGAGGTGTGTGAGCGAGGTGTGAGCGAGGTGTGTGAGCGGGGTGTGTGTGTGAGCGAGGTGTGTGTGTGTGTGTGTGTGAGCGAGGTGTGTGTGAGGTGTGTGTGTGTGTGTGTTCAGGTGCAGGGGGGAGGGGGGGGGCGCGAGTGTGCGCAGGCGTGCAAACTCCTCGTGCAGGCCTCGCGCCGGGGAGACGGTCGCGTCGAAGAGCGTGGGCGTCTGTGCACGGCGTGTGTGTGTGTGCGTGTGTGTGTGTGTGTGTTAAGGTGCAGGGGGGAGGGGGTGGGGCGAGTGCGCGCAGGCGCGCAAACTCCTCGTGCAGGCCGCGCGCCGGGGAGACGGCCGCATCGAAGAGCGCGGGCGTCTGTGCACGGGGGGCGGGTAGTGAAGTGTGTGTGTGTGTGTGTGTGTGCGTTCAAGTGCAGGGGGGGAGGTGGTGGTGGTGGGGGGGGCGAGCGCGCACAGGCGTGAAAACTCCTCGTGCAGGCCGCGCACAGGGGAGACGGCCGAGTCGAGGAGCGCGGGCGTCTGTGCGACGCTGAACACAAACGCGCGGCGCGGTCGGACACGATGTTTGCACAAGAAACACAAGAAAACGAGCAGAAGAGAGCAAACAAAACACCCTTCGCACGCACCACGAAGCCTGGCGGGAACGCCGCGGACGTCGATGCGACGCTCGCCACGAGCGCACGGCGCGCGCCGCGCGGTTGGACACGATGTTTACACAAGAAGCATAAGAAAATGAACAGAAGAGAGCAAACAAAACACCCTTCGCACGCACCACGAAGCCTGGCGGGAACGCCGCGGACGTCGCTGCGATGCCGGCCTCGATCGCGGCGCGCGACGCGGGGTCGGACACGATGGACACGAGTCGCTGCACCGTGGCGGAGCCGCCCGCCGCCGCCTGCGCGCAGAGAGCGGTACGGGCACGTTTTACGAGCAGAACCTGGAGCAAGCAGGCACCCTCACCACACCTTTGCGCGTGCGTGCATTTGTTTTAGGGAGGAACATGTTACACGAAGCCTAAACCCGACAGAGAGGCACAGGAACGGGGCGGGGCAGGGTTGGAGCTGGAGTCTGAGGACGGGCACGATGCGCGCGAGGCGCTGCACCGCGGCGCAGCCGCCGGTCGCCGCCTGCGCGCAGAGAGCAGTACGGGCATGTGAAGAGCAGAACATGGAGACGTTTTAAGAGGGCACGTTTCAAGCGCAGAACATGGAGCAAGCAAGCACCCCCGCCTCACCCTTGCGCCTGCGTGCATAGGAGCGGATCGGGGCAGGGTTGGAGATAGGGTTTAGGGTTTAGGGTTAAGGGTTTCTAAACCCTAAACCCTAAAAGGGTTTAGGTTGGAGCCTGAATTCGGATACGATGGAAGCGAGGCGCTGCACCGTGGCGGCGCCGCCGGCCGCCGCGTGCGTGCACAGTGCAGCGGAGCGAGGGGTGTTGCGGGTTCAGGGCTTTGAGAGCAGCCACATATGGAGCAAGAAACATGAACGAAAGCACAAGTACTTGTGAGTGAACACGCCCCCCCCCCCCCGCACACACACACAGACACGCACACGCACACGTACAGCACCCACCCACTGCACCTGCGGGGCGCGGCAATAGCATGGAGCAAGCAGGTCCCCGTACACGCCATGCCACGCATCCCCCCACACACGCACGCACACACGCATGCACCCTCTCCGCCTGCACCTGTGACACAAGCGCTTCCTCCAGCAGCTCCCATGCGTTCGCCCACGGCAGCTCCTCCCGCCCGTCCGCAAACGTCCACCACCACACGCGCAGCAGCGGGTGGCGCAGCGTCGCGTGCGGGCCCGGGTGCACCTGTCGGTGTGTGTGTGTGTATGTGTGTGTTTGCGTGTGTGTGTGTTCATTGTTGGTTGGCTGGTTACAGGCAAGCCCACCACCACACGCGCAGCAGCGGGTGGCACAGAGCAGCGTGCGGGGGCCCGGGTGCACCTGCCGGTGCGTGTGTGTGTGTGTGTGTGCTTGTGTGTGTGTGTGCGCGTGTGTGTGTGTGTGTGTGTGTGTCGCAGCAGTGGGTGGTGCAGCGCCGCGTGCGGGCCCGGTTGCACCTGCCGGTGCGTGTGTGTGTGCTTGTGTGTGTGCTTGTGTGTGTGTGTGCGCGCGCGCGTGTGTGTGTGTGTGTGTGTGTCGCAGCAGCGGGTGGCGCAGTGCCGCGTGCGGGCCCGGGTGCACCTGCCGGTGTGTTTGTGTGTGTGTGTGTGTGTGTGCGCGTGTGTGTGTGTGCGCGTGTGTGTGCGTGTGTGTGTCGCAGCAGCGGGTGGCGCAGCGCCGGGTGCGGGCCCGGGTGCACCTGCCGGTGTGTGTGTGTGTGTGTGTGAGTCATTCAGTGTGTGTGTGTGCCAGTGCGTGTCAGTGGTGTCATTAGCGCCCCCCCCAGTGACACCACTGCGGCGGGGGCTGCGGGGGCACAACGGGAAATTTGGGGGGGGGACTTCCTCGCTCCCTCCCTGCCTATCTCTCCCTCCCACAACACAAAAACAACACAACAGCACTTTGCCACACGCAAGCATGTGATATCTCTCCCTCCCACAACACAAAAACAACACAACAGCACTTTGCCACACGCAAGCATGTGAGTCGCACTCACACCGCAGACCATCAGCTTTGCTGCCATGCGTGACCGTCCCATCGAACCAAAACTAAGTTAGGGTTCTCCCCGGGAAGGGGACGGATGCCACAAATCTTATCTCGAGCCTAGCCTCTAAGGGCGCTCCTGGTAAGTGACGGGAGAGGTCTGGTCTCTCCCTCCCCATCTCTGCGGGCCTAGTGCCCTGTCTCGACCCAGTGTGTGCGCGCATGTGGGGGTTTACCCTCACCCCTACCTGGTAGCCAGTCACTTTCAACCTGGCCTGAGTTCAGGCGTCGGGCGCTAGCGCCGACACAGGTCTCATGCATCATGACTGGTGTCACACAGACTGTAAATATCCATCATCATCTCTCGCGTTGTGTGCGCGCCACGCGTGCGTGCTCACCCCACTCACACCTTTGGCCCCAACAGCGTGAGCTCCAGGTAAATCTCATCGGTGAGGTCTGCCATGCCCATGCCCGGCGGGCACGACAGCAGCGGCGACAGCGCGGTGACAAACGCGGTCTGGCGCGCCTGCGGGGCGCCGCCCTCGCTGGGCGCCGCGTCGAGGAAGAGCCCCTCGCCGCTGCTGCCGCTGCGCGGTGGTTGTGGTGGTTGCGGTGGTTGTCGCGGTTGCCGCTGCACCGGCGCCGGCCCGACGCCGGTCAGCGCGGCGAGCCCGCCAAACTGGCGCACGAGCGCCGACGCGCGGCACAGCTCCGCGACGCCCGCCTCGCACGCGGCGCCCACCGAGTGCGGGTCGCCCCCGCGCTTGCTGCTGGCGCCGCAGTTGCCGCCGATGCCGCCGCCGGCGCTGACGCGGCGCCCGCCACTCGGGCTGGCGCCACTCCCGCCGCCCACAGAGTGCGGTCCGTCCCCGGCGTCACGCCCGGCGCCGCCGCGCTTGCCGCTGGCGACGCCGCCGCCGTTGCTGCCGATGCCGCCGCTGGCGCTGACGCGGCGTGGGCCAATCGGGCTGGCGCCACTCGCTCCGCCCGCAGCGCCGGCGCTGGCGCCGCCGCCGTTGCTGCCAATGCCGCCGCTGGCGCCACCACTTACGCCGCCCCCGGCACGCCTGCCGCCAGCGCCGCCTGCCAAACCTGCTGCTGCACTGGCTGCTGCGGCTGCTGCTGCAGCCGCGGCGGCGCCTCTCTGCTGCCCACCGAGGGGGGAGGCGTCGGGGCCGCCCGCCGCCCGCATGTGCGCGAGCTTCGCAGCGAGGTCTGTGTATGTCGCCGCGAGGTGCTGCGCGTGCGGCAGGCGCTCGACCCAGCCGCTCGACGAGAACGTGCCGAGGAACTGCGGCGGGTTGGCGTGCGTGCATACGTTGTGTGTGTGCGTGTGTGTGTGTGTGTGTCCTCTCTCTCTCTGTATATGCAGTGTGTGTGCGTGTGTGTGTGCATGGGCAAGACGATTCAGGAGTGAAAGTGTGTGTGAGAAAGCATGCGTGTGCATGTGCTTGGTCGATTTCACAGCCCGTCGGATGCCTGTGGTGGCGTAGTAGACCTGTGTGTGTGTGTGGCGCATTATACCTGTGTCCCCTGGAAGCAGTTAGGACCTATTTCAAAGGCGTCGCACATAAGCTCTCCTTTTTACTCTGGGACTACACACGTTGGCAGGCAGCCGGCTGGTGGCTACCGCCCCTGACAAGTTGTTGTTAGGGCCAAGACTAGACTTGGGTCTAGGCGGTGGTATTAGGAACTAGAAGGTAGTCTTTGCAGGAAAGCCGATGTTACTGTTACTGGTGGATGGCACAGTCCGTCGGACGCCTGTGTTGGCGCAGAGGGTGTGTGTGGGCAGGCACGGGGCGTCGCGCGCTTTGCGCGCGTGCTCGGCCAGTGCATGCGTCGTCGCACCTGTGTGAGCGGCCACGCGAGCGCGTGCAGCGCCGCGAGCACAGCTGCCGCCGCGTCGCCGCCCTCCCCTGCCGCGCAGTGCAACGCGGCCAGGACGAGGTGCACGATGTGGACACAAGCGGTCTTGCCGTGGCGGGCGGCCATCGCCAGCGACACGAGAGGCTGCAGCAGCGCGCGCGCGGACGCGGCGTCCCGCTCCGACAGCCCCCCCGGGAGCGTGCTCGACAGCAGCGCCCTGACGGCGGCGTCGTCGATGCTGACGCTCGTGTTCGTGCTCGCGCTCGTGCTCGTGCTCGACACGCCGCGCGCCGCACCGATCGTCGCTGCCGCCGCCGCCGCCGCCTGCTGCTGCTGCTGTCCCTTGGCCTGCTGCTGCTGCTGCGTCGTCGCCTGCTGTTCCTGCTGCTGCTGCTGCTGCTGCTGCTGCTGCTTGGAGTGAGGAAGGGGCGATGCGTGCTCCAATGCATGCTGGGCACACAGGCCACACAGGGATACCAGTAGGATGCATTCTGGGCACATACTGGGCAATGCCTTGGTGGGTGGGTGGGGGGAGGGGGCAGGACTCGGGGTGGGGTTCTCCCCCCTGAGCTGCATGCATGCGTGCGCGCCCCCTCATGTCTTGTGGAGTGCCCACAGAGCGCCTCCTCCCGCGCCGAAACCCCATCTGCACCGCTGTGCCTACACACTCGCACCTCCTGTGCGGCCGACCCGGCCTGAGCGCCACAGCAGCAGCCTGCAGGGAAGAGGGGGGAGGCAACAGTTGAACCCCTCCCGTTACTGGCGCCATCCCGGTCATTAGCGCGCACAACAGTAGCAGTAATAGCAGCGCACCCACCTCCGTAGGTGAACCGCAGAGCCCACATCGCTACGCTGGGCCTATAAGTCACAGCAAGGACCTCATACGGGACCTCATACGGGGCGGCAGGGCTGCCAATAGCCTTAACCGAGCTCCTGATTGGCTCCTGATGATGTAAAAGTGAAAAATGATGCAGTTGCAAGTGTTGCGAGTGATCAGTGTGGGACCTTGCAAAGCCTGAAACGACCTTCAGGCCTGCCTACTGCTGAGATATAAGAGGTTATAGTGTCAGCCGCTGTTACTAGTGAATATTGGCACCAGTAGCCCCTCAGGGGCTAGTAGTGCCCCTGCAGCCCCTATCGCTGAGTGTGGGCTCCCTACTAAACCCCTACCAAACACTCGCAAAGCTCTGGAGCCTCCTGGACTGATTCATCCGTCGTGGGAAACAGCACGCGTCGGCCCTCTGACCTGACTCGGTATCGCGCTGCTGGCGTTGGTTATCAGAGCGTCCCCCTGTGCCAAGGTGCGCAGAAGGTGCCTGTAGTGTCTGTACATCAAGCTGACACTTGTAGCTGTGATTAATACGTTAGCAACGGGGAGGGGGGAGGGGGGGTGCAAGCCTGGCCTGCAGCATCCCCATCAGCATGGGTACACGCATGGCACGTACACGTACACGCATGGCACGCATGGCAGGTGATTGATGCGACCCCCTTACGCAGACCACAGCGCTATATGCAGCACCGCGCATCATCTCTGTGCCGGCGTAGCAGGCCCCATGCGGCGGCGGCGCCCCTGCCGCGCCCGCGCGCGGGATGTTCCCTGGCAGCGCCCCGCTGCGGCCGGCCCCCGCTGCTGAGCAGCAGCCGCACAGGCAGCGCCGGGCGCGACGAGGGGGCGGCGGCGGCCGAGGACGTGCCGGCGGTGCTGCAGGCGCTGCAGGCGCAGCCCGCGCCCGCGCCTGCCACATCGCAACAGCAGCAGCGGCAGCCGGGCGGCCGCACGCCCGCGCTGTCAAGGGGCGACGTGCTGCAGGGAATGTACACGATCGTGGACGTGCTGGGCAGCGGGTCGACCGCGACGGCGTACACGGCGAGCACAGCAGACGGCAGGTGGGGCCTGCAGACGGCACACAGATGTGTGTCGTCGATTTTAGAGCCGGTCAAGACGCCCTTTGACTTTGGCGTTTGAGGCATGCGCGCGTGCGCGAGCGCACGCGCGCATGTTTGTGTGTATGTATGTGTGTGTGTGTGTGTGTGTGTGTGCGTGTGTGAGTCCAGCTGCAGCTGCTGCCGGGGTGGTCGCCATCAAGGCGCTCTCGATGCCTTAAAAACCTGAACCCCCAACTAAACCCTGAACACGCAACCCTACCTTCAAAACCCTGAACCCCAACTAAACCCTACACGTAACCCTACCCAAACCTGAACTCCAAACCCTCCACCCACCCGCCAGGGTGGTGGCAATCAAGGCGCTCTCGATGTCTGGCATGCGCGACTGGAAAACACTCGACCTGTTCCAGCGCGAGGCGCAGGTCAGTGGTGTTCTGCTCCGCCTTTAGGTCAGTGGTTCTGCTCCGCCTGTGCTTAGAAGCACAGGGGAAAATTCGTTTTGGCTGGTCCCTGCTGCCTGGCTGTTGTGTCCGGTGCCCGGTGCCCGGTTCTGAGTCGCAGCTGTGCATCGGGCATGCGCGCCTGGAAGGCGCTCGACGTGTTCCATCGCGAGGCGTGGGACAGCGGTTCCACAGGCACATTAGCACACTCGGCTGCTTGGGAGCCGATCCCTGATGCCTGGATGCTATGTCTGGTGCCCCCCTTCTGAGCCACATTGGAGCAGCTGGAAGGCGCTGGGAGAGGCTCGACCTGTTCCAGCGCAAGGCGCGGGTCGGGTGGGTACCCGCCGAGGCAGCACGCTTTGCCTTGCCTGCCTTTGAGTAGGGGTCGGCACAGTAACAGGCACAGTAACAGGAACAGCGACATCGCCTTTCCAGCGAAGACTGCCTTCTAGTCCTACTACCACCGCCTAGACCCAAGTCCAGTTCTGGCACTAGCACATACTTGTGCCATCACAAGTAAGCACAACATCACAGTAACAGTAACACGGGGTTTCCAGCTAAGCAGGCTACTCTGCTACTAGAGACACCCGTCGATACTCCTGCACACTGAAGTACTAGAGTACCGCCGGCT
>VFSX01000321.1:107500-109449 GCA_016618255.1 Chlamydomonas sp. UWO 241 | reverse complement strand
CAGACAACACGCACACTGACCCCCACACACACACATACGCACTACACGCGACACAAGACACACACTGGCACACCACACTGACCCCCACACACACACATACGCACTACACGCGACACAAGACACACACTGGCACACACACTGATCCTTCTCCCTCCCACACACACACATGCACGCTGTCCCCCCCCCCCCCACACACACCGTACGTTCACACATGCACTCACACACGCACACAGCTCCCCCCCCACACACACATGCACACACGCACTTACAGGACAATATTGTGATGGCTGGCGGCGCGTGGGGCGGGCGTGTCTTTCTCGTGGACTTTGGCGGTGTGCAGGTAAACCCTGCCCACCATGCGCATGCCCACCGTGCGCATGGGCACGCACACGCACACGCACACGCACACGCACACGCACACGCACACGCACACGCACACGCACACGCACACGCACACGCACACACGCACGCGCACACACACGCGCACACGCACACGCACACGCACACGCACACGCACACACACACATACCCCCCCCCCCACACACACACACTCGCCCCCCACACACAGGGTGTGGCCGACACCGACGTGACCGCACTTGGGTCGACCGTGATTGGAACACACACACACACACGCACACAACCAACCAACCAACCAACCAAGCGTTACATGAGGCCGTCCGCATGCACCGGCAATGCCTGTACTACTAACAGCAGTACACCCCGGCAATTGTTACGAGGTCTGACCCGTGCACTGGGATGTCTTTCGAATAGCGGGTGACCGACCAGCGCCTGAATCGAGTGGATAGTATCCTTGGTTTGGGGGGGTAACACGCACACACACACACACACACACACTCACACGCACTCACACACACACACACACACACACGCACGCACGCACACACGCACACACACACACCACACACACACACACACGCACACACACACACACACACACACACAAACACACACACACACACACACACACGCATGCATGCATGCATGCACACACACTCCTTTCCAATCCATTCCAGATTGTTACCTAAACGGCGTCAATATCGTTCTAGAGGTCTGCATGAAGGCGTTCGTCAATAGCGGATGACCACGCACACACTCCCCCCCACACACAGGGCGTGGCAGACACCGACGCGACCGCACTCGGGTCGACCGTGATTGGAACGTACGGGTACATGGCGCCGGAGCAGTTCCAGGTAACCCCTATCGCCAACTCAGTTACAGTTACAGTTACATCGGCTTTCCAGCAAAGACTACCTCTGGTCACAGATGCAAATACTCGGCTCGTGTTTTGACCCCCCCTTGACTCATAACTCCCCCCCCCGCTTTTCGTCAACACCAAAGTTACTTTCTCATCAGCATCGCGCCTGCCCCAGGGGGGGGGGGGGGGGGGGGGGGCAGAGAAGTTGTGTTCAGACCCCATTCCGGAATATCAAGCGCCTCAAGTGACAGGAGAAACCTAACAGTTACAGTTACATGGCATTCCAGCTAAGACAACACTAGTCCTAGTGCCACCGCCCTGTGAAGGACGATAGCCACCAGCCGGTTACCTGCCGTCTAGACCACCGCTCCCGCCGGCTAGTTTAGACCCAAACAAGTCCCCAACCACGCCGGCTGTGCCGACTGGCGGCGCTGAAGCAGAAAAGTCCCCGCCTGGCATGGTGCATGGTTGTCCAACTCCATGCATGGCGGCGCTGAAGCAGAAAAGTCCCCGCCTGGCATGGTGCATGGTTGTCCAACTCCATGCATGGGGCTCTGCCTGCGCCCCATGCGTCATGCATGGCCAGGTCCCACCCTCCAGGGGGGCCTGGGCAAACAGAGTCGTCATGGCAGGCTGCCTGAAGACCAATGCCGACGTCAGTCACCGGCGGACGAGTGCCCCCGAGGGTGAGCGCGGTGACAAACGCTGCGATGGTGAAGCGGATAAACTCTGT
>VFSX01000321.1:45000-105000 GCA_016618255.1 Chlamydomonas sp. UWO 241 | reverse complement strand
GGAGCAAGGGCGCGGCCGCGTCGGCGCTGTCGCCGCCGCGCTCCGCGCGCGAGGCCATCTCGCGCATGGGCATGCCGCTGGCCGGCGGCTCCGTGTCGGTCGCGAAGCCGACCGGCACGCGTGTGGTGCTCGAGCGCACACCCACACGATTCGACGTGACCATCCCTCCTGCGGGGCTCACGATGTCGACCGGCACCACGGGCGCGTTTGCGATTGCATGGAACGCGTTTGTCGGGTTTTGGACCGTCGGCGCGCTCGCGGGCGGCGGCGTGCTGTTTGCGCTCTTCTCGCTGCCGTTTTGGTTTGCGGGCGCGCAGATAGGGCGCCAGGCGCTCGTCGGCGCGCTGATGCGCGAGCGGCTCGCATTTGGCCCCTCGCGCTTCCGCATCGCGCAGGAGCTCGCGCTGCTCAGCGGCGACGGGCAGCCGCGCTTCGGCGGGGGCCTCGGCGAGAGCCTGGTGGAGGGGCACACGGCGCAGCTGCTCGGCGCGCGCGTGATCACAACGGTCGTGGTCAACGGCGAGCCGCAGACCGCGATCGAGGTCATCAACGGCGCGACGACGGTGCGCTTCGGCGAGGGGCTCGGGTTTGCGGAGCAGCAGTGGCTCGTGTGCGAGATCAACGCGCAGCTGGCAGACATGCGTGGGGCGCCGGTCGACTACGAGGCATTCCCGATCGCAGACGTGCCCGAGACGGTCTACGACGCCGACGCACGCACAGACGTCAACGACCCGCACAACAACCCTGACAGATACAGATAGGCGGTGGTGGTAGAGACGCACACACAGACGCCGTACAACGACCCATGCAGCACACATCCATCAAAATACCGACACGACCTTATAGATAGATGCTTTGAGGTGGTGGTCGCTCGCCTGCTTGGTGGCTAAAGAAGTTGACCAGTTTGCAGACTTGTGTCTGGTTTAAGCTGCCTGACGCTGCCCTTGCCCATGCCAATACAGCAACCACCATGGCCGCCATCTTTGTGTCGGTGCTGGCGTTTCGTGTTTCGTCCGGGCAGTACGTTGGCAGTAGCGGTGTTGCGGTCCTGTTGCGTGGTTTGTGCTTACACATCGGCATCTCACCCAACACCCCTTCCGTGTAGCTGTCGAACACACGGTCGCACACATGGAGTGAATGGAGAGCCGTGCACGGGTGGGCTAGTGTTGAGAATGGGTGTGGTTCCACATCCATTCCGCTGGTTTATAGAGGCATGAGGCCAGCAGTGACCAGTCCAGTCGACCCCCAATCCCACCAGTCGACCCACCAGTTACCTGTTGTAGGCTCCCTCGCATCGCGCGAGCTGCACCAGCGCCGCCAGGCCGATGGCTTCCATGGCATTCTCCGCGATTTCGCTTGCCTCCAGTGCAATGAGGTCCCTGCAGGCCAGTGGCGGCAACCCCTTCGAGCACGACGCGCCGCCTGACAACTCCTGTGAGTCGCACCCGCGCGCAGAGCGAGGCAGAGGTGTTGTTGTTGTGTTCCCCCCGTGACCCACGCCCTCCTCCCTCCTCCGCAGGCGAGCTCACTCCTTACGGCTGCCTCAACGACTTCTACTGCAACCCTGCCTACGGCCTGGCAGACGCAGGGGTGAGTAGGGCAGGGGAGGGCAAATGGATTGTGCAACACCGACCCGCCTGAGCAAGCGATTGCCACCACGAGGGGGGGGATTGCGCCCTGACAATCCCCTGCCCCCTGCGCTCTCGCAGTATAACTACTGCTACGTGCAGTCCGCCTACGGCAAGCTGGCCATCGTGCAGACGGACCAGCTGTCTTGGCTGTACTCGCATGGAAGCTCTGGCGCGAAGGTGAGCAACAGGGAGGCCACCAGTCCCTGCACTACTCTCCTCCCCGTAGCGCTCGCTAACCCAACCCAATCTGCCTCGCCTCCCCAACGCAGGCCGCCTCCATCGCCTTCCAGTGGCTTGCCTGTGAGTCCGACGGGCCATTGAGGGAGTGCTGCCCGCATGCTCGCGTGCACAGCGCAGCGCAGCACCCATGCCTTGCATCTGCTTCTGCTGACGCCTCTATCCGCCCCCTCCCGCAGTTGCCACCGCCGTCATCGGCCTCATGTTCTACGCGTGGGACAGTGAGTGATTGCACCGCGATTGCAGCGTGTCAGCACCGTGTGCTCTGCCTCTCGCTGCTGCCCCTCGCAAGCTTCGCACCTACTAACCACACGCACCCCCCCCCCCCAATCTTTGCCTCGCAGCCTGGAAGGCGACTACCGGATGGGAGGAGGGTGAGTGACGTGGAGGAGATGTTGCATTTTTGGCAGCCAACAGATTGCGTGCCGCAGCGATGCGTGGGTGTGTGCATGCACTGCGGGCGTGTGCATGCACTGCGGGCGTGCGATGCACTGTGCATGCACCGTTTGCCGCGGTGCCACGCTGCTGCTCCCGCTAAGGTCGCTTCAGCCCCATTGCTGTCCACCCACCCGCGTCTTCCCCCCTGTCCCCCTGTGCAGTGTACGTATGTACGATCGAGCTTATCAAGGTGCTGATTGAGATCTTCAAGGAGTTCGAGATCCCTTGCTCCCTGTACCTTCCAACCGGCAACTGGGTGCTGTGGCTGAGATACGCAGAGTGGCTGCTCACTTGTCCCGTGATTCTGATCCATCTCTCCAACATTACCGGCCTCAAGGACGACTACAACAAGCGCACGATGCGACTGCTGGTGTCTGATATTGGCTGCATCGTGTGGGGCGTGACCTCGGCCATGACCGTCGGCTACCTCAAGTGGATCTTCTTCGCCATCGGCTTGTTGTACGGCTCCAACACCTACTTCCACTCTGCCAAGGTGTACATCGAGGCCTACCACACCGTGCCCAAGGGCAGGTGCCGCGTCATTGTGCGCCTGATGGCCTACTGCTTCTACCTCGCCTGGACCATGTTCCCCATCCTGTTTGCCCTCGGTCCTGAGGGCATGGGCCAGATGTCCGCCTACATGTCGACAATCCTCACGACGATTGCCGACGTGCTGTCGAAGCAGATCTGGGGTCTGCTGGGCCACCACCTGCGCGTGAAGATTTACCAGCACATCCTCATCCACGGCGACATCCGCAAGAAGACGACGATGCAGGTTGGCGGCGAGGACGTCGAGGTCGAGGAGTTTGTGGACGAGGACGACGAGGAGGGCGTGAGGCAGGCAAACACGCAGCTCGCCAACCGCGAGTCCTTTGTCCACATGGCGGAGCAGATGAAGAAGAACGGCATCGAGGTGCGCGCGACGTACGACACGGGTGTCGACAAGGAGATGGGCCACCACCACGTCGAGGCCGGCCGCATCATCCTCGCCGTGCCCGACATGTCCATGGTCGACTTTTTCCGCCAGCAGCTCTCCCAGATGCCCGCGCCCATCGAGCTCGTGCCCGCGCTCGGCATCGACAACACCGTGCAGCTGGTCCAGCAGGCGGCCGCGCTCGGCGGCTGCGATTTCGTGCTCGTGCACCCCGAGTTCCTCAAGGACGCATCCTCGTCCGGCCTGGTGACCAAGCTGCGCATGATGGGCCAGCGCGTGTGCGCGTTTGGCTGGTCTCCCATGGGTCCCCAGCGCGAGCTCATCGAGTCGCGCGGCCTCGACGGCTGGCTCGAGGGCCCATCGTTCGGCTCCGGCATCGACCGCCACCAGCTCACCGCCCTCGTGTCGCGCATGCAGATGATGCGCAAGGCGACGATGGGCAGCGGCATGGCCAACCCGATGGCGCAGCAGCAGCAGTCATTCATGATGCACCAGCAGAACTCTGCGCACAACTCGTTCATGATCCAGCCTCAGACCCAGCCCCAGGCCAACCCCCTGTACGGTGCCCAGATGGGCAGCCAGATGGGCGCCACCACCGGCTCCGCCCTGTTCCACCCCGCCGCGCCAGGCAACGCCACCCCCCCCTCTCCCTCGGGCGCCGCAAACGTGAACGAGGCCGAGATGCTGCAGCAGCTCATGGGCGAGATCACCCGCCTAAAGAGCGAGCTGGGGGGTTCCGGCACGCCACGCTAAAGCTGCTTCATTGAGATCCAAGTACGGGATCTCCCCTGTTTGTATGAGAGCGAAACCAACGCGCTAAACCAAAGCGTGCCTGCACAGCGCACCACATTGGCCCAGCCTGAGCGGTGGAGTAGCAGTGACGAGGTGTTTTAGGTGTTGATAAGGTGTATTAATAGTAACAAAAAATGTTGAGTTGACTTTTGTGGTCTGCCGGCTTGAAAAACAGTGCTGACCATGCACCGAGTGCATGTACGACACCAATGTGCCACTAATATTTTACCATATGACATTTAACGACAGGTATGGACTCCGAGCGGGCGCGCACTCTATGTGTGCGGGGCGCGCCCGTGCGTTCAAGCTCTTTTCAGGCTGTAAAGTCTGGCAGATATCGAGGTGCTTGCGGCTGCCGTCATCGCCGGTACTTTAGCCAGGTGCCGCCCCACGCGCCGCCCATACACGTCCTACCTGGGGCGGTGTGTGTCTCGACTCCGCAGGGGTTTTACGGGTTTTATACGCACGCGCCCAAAGGACCCCGGGGCGCGAGTTACGGCCCAGACAACACGTCCAGGGGAGCTCTACTAGGAGAGCCCCCAAGGCCACGCAGTGTGCCAGCTTTCCAGGGGCGACTCGACTCTGCACGCTCTCAAGCAAGCACTGGTCAGTGTCATGGCACGCGAGTGGGGTGTCTGGGCGACAGGATGAAGGGTGGCAGGGTGAGTGAGTGCCCTCGGACAGCGGCGCTGACGGGGCTCGCCGCGCGGCCGCGCGTGCGTGCGCAGCTGCTGCTGGGCATCTGGGCTGCAGCCATGCGGCCCTGTCATCTTCCCGTGTCACCTTCCCACTGCTGGTCACTGCTGGTAGCGTGCCTCACGAGACAGCTCCCACAACCCCATGTTCCGAAACTGTTCACCGCAACCTGCACACTTTCAAGACTGCCACCGCAGCCAACTCTCTCTCCATGGCGCTTGCGCGGGTTTTACAGGGTTTTGCACGAACGCGCCCGGGGCGTGAGTTAAGGCCTAGACTACACGCCTAGGGGGGCTCCACCAGGAGAACCCGCAAGGCCACGCGGCGCGTCAACCTACCAAGCAAGTAGCAGCTTGCCAGATCTTGAGATCGTGGGCGGTCTCCTGCTGCTGTGCTGCACCCCAGCAAAGCGCAAAGCACACCAGGCGTTCTAGGGAGGGTGGAGTCGGCAGCCACATGCGGGTAGTGGGTGCGGGCTCCCACAACAGGCCTGGCCTGGTGGCGGTGCACGGCAGGCCGCCGCCCCCCCTCCACCTCCCTCGGTGGAGAGGCGGGGCCTCTGGGTGGCCACCCAGGCTCCTCCCACCCCATCTGCATGCCGTTTGTATGTGTACACTTCTGCTTGCAGGCCAGCCGACAGGCTGCATGTTGTGAGGCGCCACAGGACGCTTTCTGGTGCTGTGCAGAGGCGTAGGTGTGCACAGCTCGAGACGCAGGCGCAGACGCAGACGCCAGAAGTCCAGCTCACCACAGCCCTCTATATGCTCACCCTCGTGTCCTTGGCCTTCTTGTGTCGCTTCTGTGCGCGTGACTCGCGTGAGGGGTGCGCCCTCTACCCGAGGGGAACAGCCGCGGTGCCCATTGCAGGAGATAGTGAGTTGGCGGGGCCCGCCCATCGTGCCAGGCGAGGAGTGCAGCGGGGCACGGCAGCATGCAGTGTGTGTGTGCACGCGCCAAACACGCACCCACATGCACGCACACACGAATTCACACACACACACACACACACACACACACGCATGCTCGCGTGTGTACCATGTAGACCCTGTGCGTGTGTAGACCCTCTGTGTGCGCTTTGCACTCGAGGAACCAGCAGCGAGCTCAAAGCAGGCATATTGTGCTGGTTTGGTGGCGCGTCACAACACGGTCCACCACACGCATGATAACCAGACCCTCGCAGTTGATTACCACCACCTGGAGTCGCTAACCCTGGTAGGCTGGCGCGCTGCGTGGCCTTGCGGGCTCGCCTAGTAGAGCCTCCCTCAACGTGAAGTCTAGGCCGTTACTCACACCCCGGGGTCCTCCGGGCGCGGACATGTAAAACCTGTAAAACCGACCTGGAGTCGCTCACGTGCGCAGGTGACAACTCCTGGGCTGCCCACGCTGCGGCAGACAGGCACGCCCCCCCCTCGCCCCCTTCGAGGGGGTCCTCCTCTTCCACCCTGGTGCCGCTGTTCTCTCTGCCCTATGCTGAGCAGAGATGCGTGGTGATGCTGCGTGCTGTGATGTTGTGGGCAGCACAGCAACGGTTGGCAAACCAGGCAGACATGCATGATGGCGATTGAGGCACCGGCAATGATTGCGGGGCGGGCGGATGGATGGTTGACCTCCACGGTCATCAACCGCCCATCTTGCCACATGCCACACGCAGGCTCCCGATCGTGGTGCGCCCACGCATACAGAGGAGTGCCGCTTGCGTTCACAACAGACAGCCGCCCACACATCAGGCCAAAACCATGGGCAGCCAGATGCATCGCCCCCTCCATGTTCCACCCACCCTCTCCCTCGTGCGGGCGTGGGCCAGTGATAGGAATCAGCGGACGCTGGGGGGAGGCACGGGAGGGGCAGAGACACGGAGTGTTACAATGGATCGTTCGGTGCGATATCTTGGTGCTGCGGGTGGGGTGCAGAGCGAGCCCCTCGGGCTTATGCAAGGCTGGGGCACGCAGGCACCAGACTGCAAGGGCAACCTCTCTCCAACCTGGGGGGAGGCACGGGAGGGGCAGAGACACCGAGTACTCTGCCCACTGCCTTCCGGGACCTAGAGAAAGTCCACACCTGCTACAATCAGGGGGGGAGAGCTGCAGCCACAACTGGGGGGCGGAGAACCCTAATCAACTAGGGCCATGCACGGCTGGCGTGCCGAATGAGTTACTGCTCCAGTCAGTGGCTTCGTGCCGACTTGACTCAGAGCCTCAAGCTCTGGATTCTATCAGCCAGGCCAAATGCTGCGCATGGCTGCATGGCTGCATGCGAGCTGCAACAACAGACTGCTGGCGAGCCGCATCATGCGCACCCCCAAACACACACACAAACACACCAGTGCCACTGCCTGAGCGGAGGTATCAAAGATGCTGAGCGGCGAGGACAAGAAGCATTCTGGAATAACACGTCTGTGATGGATTGCCTTCTTGAGAGCACTGGCCAAGAAAAGCCAGCAGAAATATACCGTAAATAGGGCATGCCTGCAAAGCCCAAGAAGCCCCCCATTCCACCGAGATGACCCAGCAAAAACCCACCCAATTTTTTGGCCATCGTGCACAACTTCGGGGGAGGTCAAACAACTATTCGCGACGGAGTAGCGCGGTACAGGTACAACTATAATGATATGTGTAGTGTGTGTGGGTGTGTTGCTTTTGCGCGGCCTGCGCACGCCTGGCGCACAATTATAAGACAGCAACTAGCGCACGTACGCATCTCCAAACACAAAGCGCCCCCTTAAGAATGTTTAAACAATAATCATCATTTTGGGCAAACACAAAGCGCCCCCTGGCGTCGGCCTGCGCGCCCGCATGCGCTGCCTCTCCTAGTTCCTGGTGTCCACTGGTCATATCCCATTCCTTGGAATGAGGAGAGGTCTGCGGGGGGGGGGGGGGGCTGAGGCGTGTTGCGCCCACCATGCGCCATGCAAGGCCGCCATGCATGGCCGGTGCATGGCGTATTCCCAGCACCAACACAGAGATGTGTTGCGTCATAATGCGCTGGCTGTGCGAGCCTGATGTCTGCACTGCCGCTTATCTTGTAGAGCCGAGCTCAGGACGGGTAGACATGCCGCCGATTTTATTTCGGGGCCGTCCCGTACGAAAACCTCATCCCTCGTCACTTGAGGGACGCTCCCGACAGCCAGCGCAGGTTCTGCGGTGGGGAGCGAGGCGGACAAATTGTGTGCGCAACTGTTGGAGGTGCTTGGAAGTGGTTGCATGGGGGGGAGGGGGTCGCATGTGGTGCCAGCCTCGCGATGCAGAGCGACACGCGCATGATACAGGGGGAGGGGGGGGGCGCATGCGGACACTCACGCGCATGATGACGGCGCCAATTGTGTCGCTGTAGTCAGTGTCTGACACAACACAGTGGGTGATGGCAACCCTCGCGGCTTCTGCCTGCTCATCGAATAAAGCAAGCTTCTTGATCACCTGAGCGGGCAGTGGTGAGTTGGTGGGGGGGGGGGGTTGCATGGCTGTGCGAGCAGTGTGCATGCGGGGCGCGGCGCTTCACCCACGCAGCGGCGCCGTACGTGATCGTCATCAGCCAGCCTGGCCTCGTCGGCCTGTAGGGAGAGCTGCTCCTGGAGCTCGCGCAGCGCGCGCAGGTCTGCAAGTTTAGCACAGACGATGTCAAGACTCTGCTTGCGTCGGTCTAGAATCTCCATGCTGCGTCGCTCCATGCTATTCGTCCGTGTTGCGTGTGTTAGGTCTCTCGGGGCGGCTTGGACAGGACTGGCCTGGACAAAGTGTGAAGTGTGGAATTTTGTGGGGAGAGGGAGCTCCCAAGCGAAGCCAGCGCCGCAGAGCTAAGAGGAAGCCAAGCGAAGCCAGCGCCGCAGAGACAACGCGGAGCGTGGACTGCTTGTGCCTCAGACTCGAAAACTTCCTACTCAGGCTCAAGACCAAGACACGGGAGCTCAAGACAAGACACGGGGCTCAAGACTCGCAGATTGATTAACAGAGCCAAAACATCCTTCACCAGATTGATTAACAGAGCAAGCGGCGGTTGCACATCCTCCGCCAGTATACTGTCTGCTATGAGTCCCCTCCCCTCCCTACTCGACTCGCTCACGCGCCCACCGCGCGCACGTAGTGGTAGCCGAGCAACATCACCGCCGCTGTGGCAATGTGTGCTGCCCAAATTGCACAATACATGTCTTTACCAGTCTCCTGCTCCGCCAGGCAGAGCTGGCAACAGGACTCTGCGCCAGGCTCTCTACACAGGCCCAGTGCCAGTGCTCTTTACGGCTTGGCGTCGTCCTTCATGTCAGACATGCGGTCCAGCTGCGCGTGCGGCAGGGTCATAAGAGTGTTAAGATGCATCATGATCACCACCAGGGCCGCATGTGGCTCAATGGGGCAAGCCGACGCGTGCATACCGCGGAAGCATGCACACGGATGCTGCAAAGATGGCGAATGCTGTGTGTGCGGCTGGAACTCTGCACCCCCCCCCCACACACACACACGCGCGCGCGCACGACAGCAAACGCACCTGGTTGTTGAGGCCTGCCAGGATGTTGAAGGCTACCCAACCGATTGCAGGTACGAACAGGGTCAGGAGGACCAGGCCACGTGAGTCGCTCGCGGCAAGCTGGGACAGCTCGGTCGCGGCGTCGGCGTTCTGTGCGAACAGCATGGACGCGGCAGCGCCCAGGCCGACGGCACCAGCCACCGAGGGCTTGGCGTCGTCCTTCATGTCGGACATGCGGCCCAGCTGCAGCACACGTGGCAGGGTTGCATGGGGTGAGCACGCTACGGATGTAGCACAGGGAAGGTACCCCCCTATCCCGTTCCCGCGGGCACACGGGTGCTCAACAGCAAAATGCTCACCTGGTTGTTGAGGCCACCCAGGATGTTGAATCCAACCCAGCCGAGCGCCGGCACAAACAGGGTGGCGAGCACGGCCACCCTCGAGTCGGACGCGGCCAGCTGGGACAGCTCGGTCGCGGCGTCGGCGTTCTGTGCGAACAGCATGGACGCGGCCGCGCCCAGGCCGACAGCGCCAGCCACCGAGGGCTTGGCGTCATCCTTCATGTCGGCCATGCGGCCCAGCTGCGCGCGTGGTTGATGTCACATGGGGTGAGCGGTTGGCACGCATGCATGGGCGCAGCTGCTGGACAGGGAGGCGCCTCTGCCCCCCCTCTCCCCCGGGGAACAACAGCAACGCGCTGCGCACCTGGTTGTTGAGGCCACCCAGGATGTTGAATCCAACCCAGCCGAGCGCCGGCACAAACAGGGTGGCGAGCACAGACACCCTCGAGTCGCTCGCAGCCAGCTGGGACAGCTCAGCCGCGGCGTCAGCGTTCTGTGCGAACAGCATGGACGCGGCCGCGCCCAGGCCGACAGCGCCAGCCACAGACGGCGCCGCATCCTCCTTCATGTCGGCCATGCGACCCAGCTGCGCACATGGAAGGGTAACATACCCATCATCACCAGGGTTGCATGGAGCTCACATGGGGCGAGCCGCCGGTTAGCACGCATGCACGCATGGCCACGATGGATGCATGCATGCGGATGCTGCACAGGGCAGCGCTCTTGCGTACGCAGCTAAACTAAGCAACGGTATGCGCACCTGGCTGTTAAGGCCACCCAGGATGTTGAATCCAACCCAGCCGAGGGCGGGCAGAAGCAGCAGACCGAGGGTGGACACGCGAGAGTCGCCCGCGGCCGTTGCCACCATCTCCTGCGCAGCCAGCGCGTTGCCAGAGTACAGCAGCGTGGAGGCGGCAGTGCCCAGCGCCACGGCGTTGCGGACGGCCTGCGCGCAGCGATAAAGGCCTCCGTTTGAGGGCCAAGGATTGGAGCCACCCACGCCGCGTGAGAAGGCACCGCTGCGCCGTAACTAGAGAAGGAATCAAATCTGCGCTCTGGTGCTCCAACGCGCAAGCCCTCGGGCGGAAGGGGTGCTGTGCTGGCCCATCTCTCCCATCTCATGCATGCGGCGAATGAGATCTGCCTGCAGTGCTGGCCCCTGCGAATGCCCCCAAGCTTACCACGGGGCAGGGGGCATCGGACTTCAGCTGGGCGCGCGCAGCGACGGCCACGCAGCGGGCAGGCAGTGCGGGCCTGCAGGCTGAGGGCGCGCGCGTGGTGACCCTCGCAGCAACCGGCACGGAGGTCCTGAGGGATGCCATGGCGTTAAATGCGCGGGGAAATCGAGCTAGGGTGTTTGTGCGTGGCGTGCATGGTGCCACGGCATAGTGTGTGAAAATGCAGTGTGGCTGGCGCAAGCAGCGCTGACTAAGCAAGCATACGACTGCTGCTAGTGCGATACTAACACAGGGATGAGAGAACGTGCACCCGAGTGGCGGCAGATTGGGTATGGGCGATTCGCGTGGCAACAACAGTGCAACAGGGAGGCCTGCTGGGCGATGTATTGGCAGCAGCGACCGCGTGATGTACGTAAGGGTTACCCAGGCGTTGCAGGCGGCAGGCGCTGTTGCAGGTGGAAGTGTGATGGACACTATCCAGCACTGTCAGGCAATTTACCTAGCTGTAGGCCCTGCATGATGAGAAGATTCAAGAGGCGGCCAGGTGGAGGAATTGGACTAGTAGCTCAGGGGGCGTGATCCCGTGCGAGGCAATCCCAGTAGACTGGTAAGAGAAGGTGCTGCTAGGTGCAAACAGCGGGGTCGGCGGGCATCGGTGTCGCCAGCCATAACATCACCATCACCAGAGGGCATCAGAAAATGCAACCCTCACGAACGGGCTGTGGGGCGACGTGAAGGGGCGACGGCGGCGGATGCGCTGGGCGACGGTGTCTGGCGGAGTGTCCGTTGAGCGCGCCATGACGGGGCGGGGGTGACGGAGGAGAGGGACCAGGAACGGGCCACGCAAGTCGAAGGCAGAGCCACACATGCCCACGCACTCGCACACACACACACACACACATAATTCACGCGGTACAGGTGCCCCATGCTCTAATGGCCCTCCATCTTCCACGAGTGCCAGGGGGCCAAGCGTGGGGCCAAACACGAGGCCAGCTGGCACAGTGTCAGGAACCGAGGCGTTGATCAGCCTCGCCTGGTTGCTGGGCGCCTGCCGTGTCTTGAATCGTGGGCGCATCATCACAGAATACCGCTGCCGCACTTTCTGTGCGGCTGCGAAACATGGGCCCCTACTAAAACACAACTGTCGCGATTGGAGGTTGCCCACTCTAACTGCCTTCGTCGCATTCTGGGCGTGCGCCTGGTCGACCGGCACAGATTAACTTATATTCGGCAGGCGTACGTCACAGAGCCAATTGAGAGCCTTGTGGCAAAGCGATCAATGCAGTGGCTAGGCCATGTGATGCGCATGCCGGCTTCTCGTCTTCCTCGTACGACTTTTGACTGCACAATGGATGTGGCTCGGCAGCAAGGCCGGCCTCCAGCCTCCTTCCGACACTATTTTCTTAAGCTACTGATTCAGCAGCTAGGCGAAACTAGTGGCACTCGTTCTGATTGGAAGACTTTTTCGGACACGGCGTTTGAGCGTGCTCAGGATAGGGTCGGGTGGAGAGCCGTGGTGTACGGTCCGGCTGCCCCTCAGGCGCCGGCCCCTCCACCACGGCGGTCAAGTAGATTGGCAAGCGCCACTTGACCCCCTATCCCCTAGAAGCAGTTAGGACCTATTTTGGAGGCGTCGCACAATAGCTCTCCTTTTTGCTCTGGGACTACACATTGGCAGGCAGCCGGCTGGTGGCTACCGCCCCTCACAAGTAATTGTTAGGGCTAGAACTGGACTTGGGTCTAGGCGGTGGTACTAGGACAAGAGGTAGTCTTTGCTGTAAAGCCGATGTAACTGTAACTGTTACTGCTGCAACGCACCGGCTGAGCTGCACCCTGAGCACCGTATCGTATTAAAACGCCACCCGAGCCTGGGGTCGCTGCCCCCCAAGCGGCGGCAGCGCCTGGATCAGCTGCGGCAGGGGCACTCGTGCCTGTGACTCCGGCGCAAACGCGCTCACCAGCTCCTGCGCCGCCTGCGCCGCCTGCGCCACCTGCGCCACCTGCTGCTGCTGCTGCTGCTGCACCACGGGCATGTGCACTGTGTGATGCGTGAGCTGCGGCCCAGCCTGAATTGGTTGCAAGGGGCAGGGGAGGACAGGGGATCAATATTTGGGTTCACGGCTGTCGGTCATTGCCACAGGATCTCCTCCCCACCACACACGACACCCTCTTCCCTCCCTCCCTGCCCCTGGCCACCCTCCGGTGCACCACACTCACGCTGGGAGGCGCGGCCGACGCGCCGTGCGCGATGAGATGCTGTATGACGCCCGCGTGTCCGCAGCAACGAGCCGCCCACAGCGCGTCACACAGCTCCTGCGTGCAGCACACACAGCGAGGGAAGCACCAGCGCAACGCCGTCAGGGAGGAGGGGGGCTCCACAAAGGGCGCAAGAGTGACGGAGGGAGGGGGGGAGCGTAGTGGCTGTTTGCAGGCTTGTTGCCATGCCGTGTGCAGCGTACAGGGTGCTGGGGGAGCGCCAAGGGGGGAGGAGGGGGGCAGTTGACGACAGACACACATGCATGGCGTGTTGCTCTCCTGGAACATACACGCCGCTGGTTGCTGCATCCATGCAGTTTTGGAGGTCGTGGCCTGGTGCGCGGGGTTTGGGGGCACCCCCACCCAGCTGCCGGCTCACAACCACGGCTATGCACGTCCACTCCTACGCCTACTACTACTACTTCTGCTAAGGCTACGCACACACCAGGCGCGCACACGGTGCACGTGCAGGAGCGGCGCACGTTTGCGCAGGCTTGGGGGAATCTCACCCAGCTGCCGGCATGCAACCACAGCCATGCACGGCCATGCCTACGTCTACCAAGGCTACGCATACACCAGGCACACACACGGTGCACGCGCAGGGGTGGCGTACGTTTGCGCAGGCTTGGCGGCCCACTCACACAGCTTCCGGCACGCAAACACGGCTACGCACCAGGCAGAGGCACGCACGCGACGCAAACGCAAGGGCGGCACGCGCGAGGGCCCGCACGTGCGCACGCTGCAAGAGACGCGCACCTCACGCGGCGACGCGCGCTGCAGGTGCCCTCCATCGTCTGCGACCAGCATTGCCGAATGCTGGCGATTCACATCTGCGCCGTGCTCTAGCAGTGCGCGCACAGTGTCGGCGTGGCCGGCGTGCGCGGCGGCGAACAACGGCGACCAGCCGGCCTGTGTCGTGGGGGGGGGCGGCAGGTGTGCAGGGTGGGGCAGGGCGGGCGCATAGTGTGGGTGGAGTGCCGGTGGCCGCAGGCAGGCAGCAGCAGGGTGTCGCACGATGGCGCGCACCGAGTCTGCGGCGTCCACGTTTGCTCCGCATGAGCAGCAGGGTGTCGCACGATGGCGCGCACCGAGTCTGCGGCGTCCACGTTTGCTCCGCATGCAGCCAGGTACGTGATCACAAGTGCGTGGCCCTTGCCTGCTGCCGCACGCAGCGGGGTCCGTCCCCACTGCGTGAACGCACGGGGGCGGGGTGAGTGACTGTCCAACAGTTGGTGCGCGGTGCGTCAGCCGGGCAAGGCGCGCAGCAGCTGCAAGCCCGCCTACGCCCTCCCCCCCAGGCTAGGCTCTCCTCCCCGCATGCACTCGAGGCTTTCGTCCTGCTGCTCACATGGTCGGCCTTGTGGATGTCTCCTCCGCTGTCACGCAGCAGCTGCACCATCGCAAGGTTGCCGCTGTGCGCCGCCCGGCACAGAGGCGTCATGCCGGTCTGCAGCATGCACGGTTTCTGACTCAGCGCTCTGAAGAAACTGCTCAGTTTTTTTATGTCAGTCACGCGTGACAACAGAGGTCACGGATCGGGCCTCCACCGGCCAAAAGGACCAGTCACCATCCATCACTGGTGTCGAGCGGAAGGACCCTGCAGCCAGCTAACACTCACACAAATTAGACCCCCTTGCAAGAGTCCTAAAAGAGTCCCCATAAAAAAAATCAACATGGGTGGGTGGGGTGGGATCCCAAAGGCTGGCAAAAAGAACAGGAAGCCGCTAAAGGCTGAGAAAGGAGCGGGGTGCGTAGCAACCCACTGGCAAGCAGACCGACAGGCTTTGGGTGCTAGCACCATCCGAGGCATTCTATAATTCGAAACTCACACTGAATCGTGCTTAATAAGTAGTAGAAACTCTGTTCTCTGACCATCTTGGGATTCAATCGAAAACTTCCGCAGGTGGGTGGCCTGTGGGTGGGTGGGAGGAGGAAGGTGGAGGGGCGTGTGTGTTCATGCCCGTGCACGTGGCTCCTCCAATCCAAGGTGTTGAAGCCCCCACGGCCACCACTAGAGGCAGGGGGGAGGGGGCAGCCAGCATGGGCTTGGTGGCTGCGCGAGCCTTCACTCACTCCGTCCTGCGCATTTGCGTTTGCCCCACCACGGAGAGCCGAAACAACGCCGTCGGTGGCACCACAAGCTGCGCTGGCGAACAGGACGCGGCTCTTGTGGTCCATTGGGCCTGCGCGCAGGCAGCATCCCCTGACTCTGATGCTCTGATGAGTCGCCATGCACCCCAGCGTCGCATGGCGTGCTGGCGTGCATGGGCGTGCCCCACATGCAGCAGCAGAGCTTGAGTCATCATGCAGCACAGAGCGCCCCGTTGCATGCATGCAGCACTAGTTGCGTACACTGTATAGTGTCAGCACGACACTCACCTCACGAGCAGCGTCGCGAGGGCATCACTCGGGCCAGAGCCTCAGCGACCTCTTGCCACCATCTCTCGCTCGCTCGCTTGCAACAATCGATTGCGTCGCTTGTCGTCATTGATGGCGCAGTTGCACCACGTCAAGATGGGCTGTGCAGAACCCTATGTTTTGCAACACCGGATTGCAACAGTAGGGTTTTACAACAACAGGGTTTTACATTTGTGCAGACAAGCAAGGTAACACACACAATGTGTTATTGATGACCTGCACCCTGCGAGCGGGTACAGGAGGAACTGCGATCCCTGGCAACCGCGCGGATCTGTCAAGAAGTCAAGCAAGTGCCTCCAAGCACGCAAGGGTTGTAGTGTGCGTGCTTGGGCGTGCTGCTGCTTCTACACTCCAGACATCCATGCACGCATGCAGGGGTGCTGCTGGGGCTGGGACCCTTATCCCAGGGGTGCCACCATCCCCACAGGGGCTTGCATAGTCAGCATCCTGGCGGCCACATCATCGTGCCTGCGCGGGACAAGACGCCAAGAGAGAGGGGGCAAGCAGCGAGCTGGGGTTACCCCTGCTGCTTACGACTTACGACTGGACTGCAATTTCTTGAACCGTATGCCGTCTCTCTCGCTGGTGCTTGCATTGATTGACCTGTGTGGACCCTTCCACAGGCACGCCCCCCACCCACTCCCTTGTGGTAATATAACTCCCTGCATATCATCATTCTGCTAGCAGTCACACTCCCTCCTCGCCTCCCAGCGGTGCCCTCAGTGACTGCCACCCGATCACGCTGCAGGCCACGTCAGGTGCTGCATGGCCCCTCAACCGCGCATCATGCTCATCCTGGTGCGACGGCTGACGGGGGTCGGCTTCGCGGTCTTGCCCTTCTTGGCGGTCTTGCCAACCTGGTGGATGGGGTCCGACACGAATGACATCTTGCGCTTCCTGCGGCAGGTCACAGTGGAGGGGGAGGGGGGGAGGGAGGGAGCAGTCAGTGCAGGGCATCAACAGCAGGCCGCCCAGGGCCGTGTGAGTTCATGCATTCCGACTCACTTGGCCGCGCCCTGGCCGCTCTGCTGGCTGCCGTCGATGAACGCGGTCGGCACGGGCTGGGAGGGCGGCGCCACCGCGATGTCGTCACCGCCGCCGCGCTGGCCCTGGATCTCGTGCTGGTGGCCCTGGCTGCAGCCCGTCGGTGGCATCGTCATGTCAGAGCCTGCGGCGGGCACACAGGGACAGATCAACTGATTGGGCATGTGTGCGTGCGCGTGCGCATGCGGGAGCAGGCAGGCAGGCAGGCCGACCAACCGACAGCATCCACACACACGCACCTCCGTTGCTCTGGATGGCCGCCTGGCAAGACGACGCCGCTGGGGCGCTGTGGACCTTCACGCCGCCGCCCACGCACAGCCCGTCCATGTGTGTAGCGAGCTCAGTGCCGTCGACGCCGTTGCCCGCGCTGAAGATGGCCTTCTGGCCCTCGGCCTTGCCCTTGCCGCCCTGTCCCTGCCCCTGGCCCTCGTCCTGCACCTCGCCCTGCGCCTCGCCCTGCGCCTCACCCTCGCCCTCCTGCCCGTCCTGCCCCATGCCTGCGCCCTCGCCCTCATCCTCCTGCCCGCCCTGTCCCATGCCCTTGCCCTCATCCTCCTGCCCGCCCTGTCCCATGCCCTCGCCCTCATCCTCCTGCCCGCCCTGTGCCACGACCTCGCTCTGGACCTCCTGCCCGCCGTGCGTCTCCTCAGTGACCAGCTGGTCCGACGCCTGCTCCTCCATGTCGGTGTCGCCTTCGCCCACATCATCAGTTGCCTCCAGCACGCTGTGTGTGTGTGTGTGTGTGTGACAGCTCCACAGCGCTTTCGTTCAACATCTTGAACTGCTTGCGGCAGCAGCAGCAGCAGCAGTGTGTGTGTGTGTGTGTCTGTGTGCTAGAAAGTGCTCTCGTCAAACATCTTGACCTGGTGCAGCAGCAGCGGCAGCAGCATCAGCAGCAGTGTGTGTGTGTGTGTGCATGCTCGACAGCGCTCTCGTCACATATCGTGGCCTGCGGCAGCAGCAGCAGCAGCAGCAGCAGCGGTGTGTGTGTGTGTGTGCATGCTCGACAGCACTCTCGTCAAATATCTTGACCTGGTGTGGCAGCAGCAGTAGCAGCAGTGTTTGTGTGTGTGTGCATGCTCGACAGCGCTCTCATCAAACATCTTGGCCTGCGACAGCAGCAGCAGCAGCAGCGGTGTGTGTGTGTGTGTGCATGCTCGACAGTGCTCTCGTCAAACGTATTGGCTCGGTGTGGCAGCAGCAGCAGCAGCAGCAGCGGTGTATGTGCGTGTGTGTGTGCATGCTCGACAGCGCTCTCGTCACACATCTTGGCCTACGGCAGCAGCAGCAGCAGCAGCAGCAGCGGTGTGTGTGTGTGTCTGCGTGTGCATGCTCGACAGCACTCTCGTCAAACATCTTGACCTGGTGTGGTAGCAGCAGTAGCAGCAGCAATGTGTGTGTGTGTGCTCGACAGTGCTCTCGTCAAACGTATTGGCCTGGTGTAGCAGCAGCAGCACCAGTAGGAGCAGCAGTGTGTGTGTGTGTGCATGCTTGACAGCGCTCTCGTCAACCATCTTGACCTGGTGTGGCAGCAGCAGCAGCAGCGGTGTGTGTGTGTGTGTGTTTGCTAGACAGTGCTCTTGTCAAACATCTTGACCTGGTGTGGCGGCAGCAGCAGCAGCTGTGTGTATGTGTGTGCGTGCATGCATGCTCGACAGCGCTCTCGTCAAACACATTGGCATGCGGCAGCAGCAGCAGCAGTAGCAGCGGTGTGTGTGTGTGTGTGTGTGTGTGTGTCTGTGTGCTAGACAGTGCTCTCGTCAAACATCTTGACCTGGTGTGGCAGCAGCAGCAGCAGCTGTGACAGCCACGTGTGTGCGATGCATAGGAGGCACACGTGAACACGATGCTGTAGCATTGGATAAGCTTCCCACAGGCATGTGGGTGAGATCAGGTGGTGTGGACAGGTAGTGTGGATCAGGGGACTCTTGAGAGAGAGTTCCTGATACCATCGGCTCCTTCTTGACATGTGTTACACTCCCCCCCACCATAACAGGCCGAGCCAGGCCAGTCACAGCAGCGATTCAGCAGCAGCGAGTCAGCAGCAGCGAGTCAGCAGAACCTGCAAAACAAATGTCTCCGCCAAAACCTGGCAAAAAAAATCTGCTCCGCCATAATCATCTCAAACAGAAACCCTTTAACAAGAAACCCTCGCCCGCCTTCGTCTAGACCTTGCGAACGCCTCGGGCTGCCTTGCCAAAGCGGTCTCCGCCCAAATCCAAGGCCTGCTGTGCCAAAACGTCTCAGCCCAAACCCCAACTTCAGCCCCCGAAACCCTGCCTAAACCCCACCGCCCACCTCTTGATCTTCAGGCTGACCTGGTGGTGCTCAGTGGCCACGTTGCCCACGTGCCTGCGAGCAGCATGCCATGGGGGGGAGCGACAGTGTGAGCTAGCGACCCAGGTGCTGCTGGCGACCCAGGGGCTGCACGCACGACGCAGGCAGGCAAATATAAGGGTTTGGGGTTTAGGGCTGCGGAGCAGGCAGGATCAGGCACAGCATCAGCAGCAGTCACGCAATGGCAGAAAAGGGGCGAGCGTGATGAGCAGGCCACCCATCTGCGCGTGGATGCTGCGCGCATGAGAGCCAGCTCAGCACTCTGATGACACACCCCCTCCCCACCACCAAAACACCCCTCCACACACACCGCCCAGACGCACATGGAGAATGGCCTCCTGGAGAAGTGGCCCAGCTGATCGGACAGGTTGAGGCTCCTGCAGGCACGTTGCATCGGGAGAGGGAGGGTGTGTCAAGTCTGTCGGGGTCCCTTAAGTGTGCCAGGCAGGCGCCGCACAATCAGAGCGGCCGCTGACCCCACCTGAAGAACTGGGGCTCGTAGTCATCAGGGCAGTGGTCGTGGTAGACCAGGCGGCAGAACAGGAAGCGCTGGAGGCAGTGAAAGTGGAGAGGGGAGGAGGCGGGGCAGGGTGAGAGCCGAGTGGCACAGGTGCAGTCAGAGGGGGGGGCGCGCATGTGCAATCGCCAGATTGCAACCCTACCTCCTTGGGCACAGGGTCGAGCGTCCGGCAGAGCTGCACGAGCATACGCAGCATGCGCGTGACCTGGTAGCGCACTCCGCTCACGGTCGCCTGTGCAGTGCAGGAGCCCCGAGTGAGTGAGCGGGACCAGAGCAGGGTTGTGAGGCCTTGGCAGGATGCATGTGCTAGTGGCGACTTGCCTTGGGCGCGATCACGATCTTGCCACCCAGCTCCTCAGGCGCCTTGGCGCACACAGGCTTGAGGTTGAGCATCTCCAGGACGCCGTCCTTTCCGTACTCGAAGTTGAAGACGTACTCCTGCGTGTGGTGCGTGTGGTGCGGCACGGGGCCAGGGCGTTGCACGTTCAGGGGGGGGCTGGTTGGCATGCGCATCTGCGTCTGCATGAGATAAACAGGGAGGCAGGCAGGCAGGCAAACAGCAGGCACACAGTTCCGTTGGGAGGCATAAACAGGGAGGCACGCAGGCACACAGGCACGCAGGCACCTCGAGCAGGTCGGTGCCCTCGGCGTTGCTGCTGATGCCAAAGAGCAGAGTCTTGAGGTAGCCGTGCTTGACAGCATCGTAGACGCCGCCCTCGACCCAGTCAACGAGGCGCTTTGACTCGTCGTCGCGCGGCGTCAGCATCTTGATCTCCATGCCTGTGCACAGGGGCAGCACCGTAGGCGAGAGTGAGCTGGATGGTTTGTGCATGCATGAGCTGTGGTGATTGCAGCTGTTGGCCTGGGTCATGTGTGATGGGTCATGTGCGCATGCATGCACATGAGCTGATGCTGCCGCTGCATCACAACAGCGAGAGGCGCCCCCTGACCCACCTCCAAGGTTCTTCATCGGTACCTCCTTGTAGTACTTTTCGGGGAAGAGGCCGCGCATCGCGGTGACATGGAACACCGACACGCGGAGAAGGCACCGCACCTGGTGGACGCGGCGCAGGGGCATGCATGGGGCGGGAGCGGTGACACAGGGCAGGGCAGGGCAGGCCTCGCACGCCCAATCGGCTGCAGGCTCGCAGCTTACCAGCTCCAGGCTCTCCGTGTGGGTGATCGTGTGCTGGGCCTGGGCCTGGGCCTGGGCCACTGCCTGCGCCTGCGCGCAGGTGCAGGCGAAGGTGGCGCTCAGCGCTGGCGTATGTGCCCATGCGAGGCGCTGCCCCTGCCTCCCCCGCCTCGTCCGACCCACGCCGCGCCTCAAATCAAGCAACTAGGTGCATGGCAGCTCGCCGCTCAGTAGGCGCAGGGCAGGCGACGTGGTGCTGGGCATCGCTCACCATGTGGCAAGGTGGGTGACAGCTGCAGCTGGCTTTGCGAGTTCACGAGCGACGCTGTCCAAGGGCGTGCGTGTGCGACGAGGGTGTAGCGCTACGAGGGCAAGAGTCGGAATGGAGTGGGGAAGAGACTGCGTGGGGCGAGCACGCACCTGCATAATGGTGCCACACCAACGCCACACAAAACGCGCGGCTTTGAACAGAAGCCGACTAGCCCTTTCTGCTGGCCCATCTGGTTATCCGGGACGCAAATCACCCACGTATATTGGGTGCGAGAAGAAACACTGGGCGGGGAGCTGGCAAGCAGGGTGCGTGTTGGTGGAGGCGAGCAGGCTGAGGCGAACGGTCGCGCTGCTACCTCGGACGCGTGCCATGGGCACCATCACGCTGCTTGTCTGGGATGCTAGTTTCACAAAAAGGTGAGTCACACAAGACGGGTCACAGTTTGCGTGGGGCTGCTGTTTTTGTGCAGGACCAAAGACAAAGGGCCGCACACACTCCGGAGGCCATCGGAGCAGATGCACGAGGAATTAAAAGAGCCTGGACAGGTCAGGCCCAGAGACTCGGACGGACAATTCCACCGCGACACCAAAATGCTGCCCTCGTCTGGCCCTCATCCTCCTGTGGCGGTGTCAGGGGAAGGGGGAAGTTTAGCACAGAGGAGTCGGGCGGGCAGCGCCAGGGCACGAGCGCGGGGGGGTGGCACCCGACCCGGCTCGTGCCCTGCCTGAGTCGACTCAGGGGGGCGATGCCAGGCGTGTGGGCTCCCTCCCGTTCCCCCCTCCCAACTACTCTCAACCACCAGCACCAGGACGTGGCAGGGGGCGATGCTGAAGCGGTCCGTGCACTTGCGGACCAGGTCCGCAGTCGGGGTGGTCTGCAACACCAGTCGCCCGCCTGCGTGCGGGCCCACTCATACTGCCACCTTGCGTGTCGCGATCATCAGACGTGCAACAGTGCCCGATGCTGCATCAATTGAAAACAGAATACAACGCCGCTACTTTACCCTACCAGGCACGCAACTATCCTGGGATGGCAACTTGATGGTAGTAGGTGGGAGGAGTAGGGCAACAGGTAGGTGACTCCGCTTCAGGGATGCACGTGGGGCAACAGAGACAGAGAGGCATCTCTCATGGGCGCTCAAAGCAAGCAATCCTCACGCACGCCTGGACTGGTAGGCTGGCGCGCTGCGTGGCCTTGCGGGCTGTACTAGTAGAGCTCCTAGACGTGTAGTCTAGGCCTTAACTTACGCCCCGGAGTCCTCCGGGCGCATACATGTAAAACAAAAAACATGCATGCCTGGTGCGTGTGACGCACGCAACCAGCAATTAATGCTGCCGTGGCAGAGTCTTCCAATCGATCGCAAGTCGGCCGGTGGGCATGGCACGCCCCCCTGTGTGCACGCCACCACAGGTGTGGCAGGCTCAGCCGCGCCACCATACGCAGGCACGGCAGGCTCATCCTTGGGCACAGCCGTCTCCCCCGCCTCCTTGTTGGTTTCCTCCTCGCCTACCGTGGGCTCCGCCTCCTCCGGGGCAGCCTCTTCAGGGGAAGCCTGCCAGGCTCCGGAGGAGGAGGGTGCTCGCCCACGCCAGGCATGGCGGGCTCCGCCTCCGTGCCCGCGGTCGGAACAGCCACGTCGCCGGTGCTGCAGCCCTGCACGGCGTTGATGATGTTCCCAGAGGTCATGCCTGAAACGGGAGTGGGCGGCTGCGTGCCATTTGGCGTAATCATAGCTGCGGCAACGTCTGTTTGTGCGTGTGTGAGCAAGTCACGCAGCGTCCCTGAGTGCTGCTGCCACCCCTTTTGCTAGATGTGAGATCAGGGGTGTGTTTGAGCGAACTCAAGCTGCTGGTACCTCCACATGGTGTCGTCGTCGTCGAAAGCGTAACACAAGGGGAGTGCCTAGACTCTGAGTAAAAACACAAGAACTGAAACGGCTACAGCCAGGAAGCCCCCCAGCACAGTCCCCCGTTGTGACGAACCGCAAAAACTACCCCACACGGTTCTGACAGCCAAGTGCGGGAATGCGAGCCCATGTCATGGGTGGTGCGCATCTGTGTGAGTGTGTAAGTGTGTGGAGGTGGCCTGCTCTTCCCATCTTGTGTGCATGCTTGTGTTGTGCTTCGACGACGACGACGATGCTGGTGTTATTCAATGCCGCAATCCTGGTTGGCCGCCAAATCCAGGGATGGTGGCCTTGCGTGCGCAGGACTTCAGAGCCGCCAACTGCCAGTGATTTTATTTTCGTGGATTTAAATTGGTTATTCTACCGCCGGATTTTGCTTTGACCGCGTTGACCGTTACCCTCCCGTTGACCGCTTGCCCTCATGTGTAGTTCATTTGAAAGCTCTTGACGAGCTCTGTCGGGCAGGCTTGTCAGACTGCCAATCCACTAAATGAGTTGAGCTGTGTTCAAGGTCCAAGTACAGCTGGAATACAGTCAAATGGCTGTGCAGAGCCGAAAAGGAAATCACTGCCAACCGCGCACCGCATGTAGTGAGGTGCTGCTTGGCTGCCTGTCATGCACCAAGACCCCCCCCTCCTCACTTGACCCTCAGCAGACCTCCAAGGAGCTGGTGGAGGACAACCCACAGGGGCACAAGCCGCCACACATGATGCCGCCCCAACATCTGCACGTCGCTGAGTGAGTGCGTGGGCGAAACACAAGGGAGACGATCACTGATCGCAGTACCGCTGCGCAATTACCCTGGTTGAGCAGCGACATCTGGTGTATAAGTGGGAGTCAATCAGGGCGCCTGGCGTCCTTGGCACCGCTCCAGGGGTGGGGCGGTGCGGCAAACGGAGACAGAGAGGCATATGGAGCGCTTGAAGCACGCAATCCTCACTCGCGCACACGTGCTCGCAACCAGCAGACAGTGCTGCCGCAGAGACGTCCGATCGGCCACTGTTCGGCCTGTGGGAGTGCGCGCTCCTGCCCTTGAGGACGCGGTGGGAGCACCGAGGGGGGCAGCTCGCTCACCGGCCTCGTCCGCCGTAGGCAAGGCCCTCCCCCTCCCCGGTCTCCCCCGGTCCCCCGGTCCCCCGGTCCCCCGGTCCCCCGGTCCCCGGTCCCCCCGGTGGCCCGGTCCCCGGTCCCCGGTCCCCCGGTCCCCCGTTGTCCCCCGGTCCCCTCCGGTCCCCGGTCCGTCCCCGGTCCCCCGGTCCCCCTCCGGTCCCCGGTCCCGGTCCCCGGTCCCCCGTCGGTCCCCGGTCCCGGTCCCCCGGTCCCCGGCCCCCGGTCCCTCGGTCCCCCGTCCCCCGGTCCCCGGTCCCCCCCCGCTCCCCGCCTCCCCGCCCCGCGCTCCCGCTCCCGCCTCCCCGCCTCCCCGCCTCACCCCTCCACCCCTCCCCAGCCTCCTCCGCCACCGGCCCTGCGTCGGCAGGCACTGGCTCCGCATTAGCCACCCCTCCCCAGCCTCCTCCGCCACCGGCCCTGCGTCGGCAGGCACTGGCTCCGCATTAGCAGGCCGAGCAGGCTCAGCCTACGCCCCCTGGCAGGCAACGGGGTCAGGCTCGGCACCACTGGCAGGGAATTCAGGTTAACCCTCGGGCATGGCCTCCTGCTCCCTTCACCTGCACACAGGTGCAGGTGCACCTGTTTGTTTGTAAATGGTATTCAGTGCAGGTGCAGGTGCTACTACGTGGGTGTGGGTGGGTGCTACTACGCACGGGATCACTTGTGGTGGCGTGTCCTCACTCGCTCCGAGAGATCTCCTCACGCACTCCGAGAAATAGACAGTGTGGCATCTGGGTCGCGATAAAAGCCTACGAGCCATACGAGCCACCTAAAGTAAAGCGTACACTCGGCAACGTGTACGCCCACCGTGAGTTACAACCGCCGCCAACAACCGCCTGCACTCTAAGCCCCCTCCCCGCCACCTCCCTTTCTCCGGCTCTCCTTGGCGGAGGGGACCATGTCGCGGACCCTGGCCCACCGCCAGGCAACGATCGGCAGACCCCCCGCCCCCAACCTGCCTGTTGCTGCCCAAGATAGACCCAAGATGGACCCCCCTCCAGCCTACCAGCGCACGTGCCGCCTGCGCGCCTGCCCTCCCCCTCTGTTGGTCTCCCCACCCCAACCACCCTGCTGACCTCCCCCCTGACTCCCGTCCTGCAGGAGCTTTAGCTTGGCAAGCTTGCCAAGGCTCGGGCCTGGCGCTCACCTGCCCCCCGGGGGCCCTCTGTCGGCCTCCTCATCCTCTCTGCTTACCTCCGCCCTCGCCCTGGCGTCCCCTGTTGCTCCCCTGTGCCGCCTGTGCGCTTGCGCGCCTGCCCTCTCTGTCGCTCCCGACCCCCCCCTCTAACTTACGCCCACCACCACCACCATCCCTTTCCCTGTGCAGGAGCTCGCGGAGATGACCATGACCGTGCGCGACTCGTGGGCCTGACCCTGGCCACCTGCACGCCTGCCCCTCCCCAGTGCAGGAACTTGCGAAGATGACCATGACCAAGCACCGCCCCCCCCCTTCCTTCCCATTGCAGTGCAGGAACTTGCGAAGATGACCATGACCAAGCACCGCCCCGGCCCAACCCTGGCGCTGCTGGCGCTCCTGGCCGCCATCTCCATCTCCTGTGCTGATGGTGCCATCACGGTCCCCATTGGTGGGCCGCTCAAAGCTGTGCCGCGCGTGTGGCTGAAGAAGATCGGCGACACCCTCGACATTCTGCAATTTGCTGACACGATAAGCGGAATTCAAATGGGGGAATACGGTGGGGGAATATGGTGGAGACTACGTGCTGCAGTTCAGGCGCCATTCAAATGGGGGAATACGGTGGGGGAATATGGTGGAGACTACGTGCTGCAGTTCAGGCGCCACACGCGTGCGTGAGCGCGCGCATCAGCACCGTGGTGTCAATACGCGTGCACCACACCACCACCACTAGTCTTGTACTAGTATTCCCACCATGTTTACCTGAGAACTGGCCAAGGGCCAAGGTCTAGGTCACTGTGCGCGCGGACGGAGTGGAACGGCCACCTCATTATATTCCTTGACGTCGTCGTCTAGTCCCGAGGGATGTGGCCCCACGGAACCTTACGAAACACATTCATTTTTTTTATCATCCCCACGGGTACCCTACCCCATGGAATCCACACCAGAAATGCCTCAACACTCCCCCCCCCCCAAAAGGCAAAACTTTGCGTACTGATTTCTACACGTAGACCAAGACGGATTTTATATGTAAGAGCAGTTCTGAACTCCTCTTGTCAAGTTGATGAAGATTCCACTCGAAATTATTCAAAACGGACGATTCTATCGAAAGTGTTAGGGGATTCCTACCGAAAGTGTTAGGGGATTGGATTCGTACCCTTGTCCGTACTCCGTTTTCCGTATCGTATTCCGTATTCCGTCCAGCATACGGAATACGGAGAAAAAACAGAAAATGGTCGTATTGTGCCACCCTGGGAGGGGGGGGGCGTGCAGCACAGAGGCTCCCCGAAGCGCGTCTCTCTCCTGCCCGCGTACACCAGCCTACCCTGCTGGACAGCTGCTGCAATGTGCACGCATGGAGGGAGGGCCCGCCTGATTTTCCCCGTCCTTTTCGTAGACGCCTCACGTACCCCCCCCCCCCCTGCACGCGCTCAGATCAACAACAACCGCCCGACCCCCTCAACCCCCGTCGCGGTCGAGTGGCTGTCGCCCCAGTGGCAGACCTCGTTCGAGGGCGTCACCTTCCCCCTGGACGTCTTCGCGCCCGCGCTCACCCTGGCCACCCCCACTTGGCGGTTCACCCTCAAGAACGACCTCCCTTTCCAGCGTTCTTGCGCCTGCGGGTGAAACATCAGCGGCGACGCTGAGTACTGTCTTGCTTGCGAGTGAGTGGGGTGCCCAAACAGTGGAGCGTTTGGGGATGGACACCACCTGCAGGAGAACACACACACACGCCACCCACCACCGCCGCATGCAGGCTCGCCGCCAACCAGACTGATTCGCCTGCGTCCTGAGCGTGTACAATGGGTTCCACAATCTTCCACAATCTCCACACAATGGGTTCCGAAATCCACAACTTTCCACCTCCACAATCTCCACAATCTCCACACAATGGGTTCCACACACACACACATACACGCCCACCCACCACCCGCCACCTCCGCCACTGCCACATGCAGGCTCGCCGCCAACCAGACTGATCCGCCTCGCAAGAACAACATCCTGGGGATCTACAACGGGTTCCACAATTTGATGTACACCAACATCTACACGCACGGACTCAAGGTGAGACGGAAGCCTGCATCACTGCAGTGTGCTGCGCGTGCTGCGTGTGCGTGCGTGTGCTGGTGTGTGCGCCGTGTTGCTGCCCCGCTGCGCTGCACTCAATGCACTGCCACACCTAACTGCACGGTGCACTCACTCTCATGGTAGATGGCATGCTAGCAGTGATCCCCGCTTAGGCAGTTTACCGCTCGGAGCGGAATTTGAGCAGCTTTGTTTTTATTTATTAATTGTTTTGTCGGCTGTTCCGCTTTCCGCTTTTCCGCTCGGGGAAAAATTAATTGTGCCGGGAAAAAGCGGGTGGGAATTAATTGTGCCGGGAAAAAAAAGCCGGGAAAAAGCGGGATAATAATTAATTGCTAAATCCTTCCCAGGGATCACTGCATGCTAGAGGTCTAATTTTGACAGCTGCCGACCTACCGGCCTAGGGTCTAATGCGCCATCAAAGGCATTCGACGGACTGCAAAATCGACCACCACTCCCACCCACTAGGTCGACGTGGGAGTGGACAACCTGACAGCCTTTGATCCGTGCGAGCCCGTGGTTGGCGACCTGTGCGCCGCTCCCAACATGTTCGACACCTCCGACGTCAAGTGTGACATCTTCTCCGACAACGTATACGCCACCGTGGTCTCAGGCGGCTCCGTTGCGACCAATACGTAAGTCTTCATGCCAGCGTGATCCCCGCTGCTGGCACACACACACACACACACACACACACACACACACGCATGCACGCTACACACGCAGGTACATCCTGCCCACTCAGTGCCCCGGCGTCCACTGGGTGAGAGTTGCACGCGCTGGGGGTGCACGCACGCGCTCGCAGAGTCACGTGTGTGTATTGTGTGTGTTCACTGCCTTGCCGTCTGACGCCCCGCTCCTACCCGCCCCACCCCTCTCCCTCCCTCCCAGTACCACCACCACCAGCACGGCTCCGTCGCCTACCTGACACCCACCTCCAGCGGCGTCCTTGTCGTGCCCGACATGCATCCCTGCCAGCTGTTTGCTCCCAAGACACTGACTGGCCACTACACGGACTACAACGTAAGGGGTGCTGCTTGCTGCCTGCTGCCTGCTGCCTGCTGCCTGCTGCCTGCTGCCTGCTGCCTGCTGCCTGCTGCCTGCTGCCTGCTGCCTGCTGCCTGCTGCCTGCTGCCTGCATGCCTGCCCGCCTGCCCGCCTGCCTGCCTGCTGCCTGCCTGCTGCCTGCTGCCTGCTGCCTGCTGCCTGCCTGCCTGCCTGCCTGCCTGCCTGCCTGCCTGCCTGCCTGCCTGCCTGCCTGCCTGCCTGCTGCCTGCTGCCTGCTGCCTGCTGCCTGCTGCCTGCTGCCTGCTGCCTGCTGCCTGCTGCCTGCTGCCTGCTGCCTGCCCGCCTGCCCGCCTGCCCGCCTGCTGCCTGCCTGCCTGCCTGCTGCCTGCTGCCTGCCTGCCTGCCTGCCTGCCTGCCTGCCTGCCTGCTGCCTGCTGCCTGCTGCCTGCTGCCTGCTGCCTGCTGCCTGCTGCCTGCTGCCTGCATGCTACCTTGCCACATGAATGCACGTTACCACGTGCAGATGCACGCATGCCCCTGCTCCCCTCGCGCGTGCCACGCCATGACCTGTGCCATGCCACATGCACACGTCCACCCAACCCTGGCAGGGCATCCGCGATTGGCGTGACTGGAACGATGGCCACGATGATGCGGACGTGTACACCAAGAAGAACGCGTGGAGGCAGACGATGCGTAAGTGGTGCAAAACAGTGTGGCTGAATAGCGTGGCTTCCCCTGCACCCTCCCAGAACACACGTGTGCACCCTGACCCATCTGCCTCACTACAACCCCTCCCTGCCCTGCTCCCTCCCTGCCACCGCACAGTGTGGGACAACAAGGTCAAGGGAGAGTGGGACGACATGATGGAGTGGAACCGTGACGACATGTCTAAGTGCGTCAAGTTTGATGGCTGCGAGCCCGAGGATGCAAACGTGTGCTCCACGTTCCAGTCCGTCATCGGCCGGCTCCCCAACTTCTCGCCCAAGTCCGACATCCTTACGTTCACTGGCCTCTACTTCCGCATTTTCAACTCAACCGACAACTCAACCGGTGGCACCCAGGCCGACCCTCCCTCCGACGACACCCTCCCGTTCCTCGCGTGCAACGCGCTCCCCCCGGACCCGCTCATCTGCCCCAGGGGTCTTACCACAGCTGGCGATTGGTGGGCGACTGCCCTGAACTCGCAATCGATTTGGTGAACATGTGATCAAGCTGTGGCAACCCACTCAATCGACTAAACCCAACGCGCGTGCACCTGTGCGCAGGCGATTACGATGCGGGCAACGTGCAGAATGTGGCCAACAACGTTGGGCTGGACTGGGTTGCCCTCAACGGTGCCATCCAGCCGACCCTGACCCTCACGGTGGGCAGTGCCTTAGCATTTTGCAGCCGTCCCGCTACCCTCCCATCCTGCCTGCTCCCCTGCCTGCCTCCGCTTCTCCCTCTTCTGCCCCCTCCTTCTGGAACGTAAGTTCTGATGCCCCCTTCTCCCTCTTCTGCCCCCTCCTTCTGGAACGGAAGTTCTGATGCCCTCCCTGTGATGGTGCACCTCCCCTCGCAGGCAAAAAAGTACAGCCGCTGGCAGATGGTGAACACGATGACCATGAAGTGGCTGGACCTGACCATCGCCCCGCTGCCAACGCCGAACGGTGACGGCACTGATACGGTAAGGCTGTCTTGCCACATGCACGTGCACGCTCATGTGCGCATGCACACGCACGCATGCTCTCCCTCTCAAAACGCAAATATATGCACAAGCGCACACGTGCATGAGCATGCGTGCCCTATGCTTTACCCTTCCCCCTCCCCCTCCCTCCCCCTCCAGGTTGACACCACGGCCCCGACCGACTGCAAGATGTGGCTGCTGTCCCACGACGGCGTCTACCTGGAACATATCCCGCGCCTCCCCCAGACCTCCACTGATGGCGGCTTGACCATCTTCAATGACATCATCCTCGGCACTGGCAACCGCGCGGACGTTTTGGTCAAGTGCAAGTGAGTGGGCAGGAGAGGTGGTGCCAGTGGTTCACGCGCGCACTCGGGCGTCCTCCTGTATTCAGCCCGCGCTCCGCCAGTACGCCCAACAAGGTGCCTGATCCTCGACACACGCACTCCAACAAGGTTCAAGGGCTGCTGCAGCAGTCAGACACCCTGCTGCCCACCACACTCCCTCCACCTGGATGCATGCATGCATCCGAATTCTGGGTCCCCGACCACTGCCTCCACCACACCTGCCCGCCTGCACAGCACAACTGGCCGCTACGGCCTCTACTCTGGCGCTGGCCCGCTGTCCACGGTCCCCGAGTGCCTGGCAACTCACTGCGAGCTGTTTGGATCCGAAATCAACGAAAACGGTGCCCGGGTTACTCCCCTGGTGGCCGGCGCAACTGGAAACAGTTACTTCGATGGCGCCGAGATTTTCCCCGCGCTGCTGGCGGTCATTGAGGCAAGCTCACCATGCATGCCCTGCGCTGCCGCTGCTGCTGCCCACCTCCTCCCGACACAGCCATGCATGCACGCGCACACACGCACGCGCGCTCGCTAGCACAAACACAGGCGCGTGCCCCGGCGCCCACACACACCTACAGTACAGTTTACAGTTTACAGTGCGCACCCTCGAGGCGTGGGATTGAGGGAGCTGCCTAAGCCTACACACCTTCTTACAAGTGAGCCTCTCTGCACCCAGGTCGAGGAATGCGGTGGCGAGAGTGCCGTCTTCAGGCGTGAACTGCTCCAGGGCAGCAAGAAGGACAGCAGCAAGGTGTGTGTGTGTCTGTGTGCGTGCGTGTGTGTGTGCGTGTGTGTATGTGTGTGCTTGTGGAGGTGGATGGCACGGGTGATGCATCTGCAGGGGGCGTGCGGGTGGAGGGAGGTTGAGAACGTGCGCGTTGTAGGATATTTGTGGTGGGGTGTGGGGTGTTATATGATCCACACTTCATCCCCTCAGGACAAGAAGGACGACAAGAAGAAGGACGACAAGAAGAAGGACGACAAGGTGCGTGTTGGTGCATGCATAGTTGTGGCAGACCTGGGTGCAGCTGGGTGCTTGGCACGCTGGGTGCTTGGCACGCTGGAAACACGTGTTGATGTGCTTGATGTGGAACCACATGCCTGATGCTTGACCTTGAGACACATATGTACATGGAAGCGAAAACATGTGTAAAACTTCCAGACACATATATCTGGAAACACACACGGGCTAGCCAACTGGTGAGCAGCTGGATAGAAGCACCCCCCCCTTCATGGTATGTGTTTAAACACATGCACTCAAATTACAAACATACAAACACTTACAAGCACACACACCCCTCCCCACGTTGACCCCAGCAGAAGAAGAAGAAGGAAGACAACAAGGTGGGTGTTGGTGTATGCAGAGTTGTGGCGGCCTTTGTGTGTGTGCGTGTGGTCGATTTTACAGTCCGTCGGACGCCTTTGATGACGCATCAGACCCCAGGAAAGAGGCCGGCAGCTGTCAAAATTAGACCCCTAGCATGCCATCTGCCATCATGACTTCTGTGCACGCGTGTATATGCTTTGTGCGTGCGTGTGCCAGCGTCAGCGCATTGCCCCTGCTGCTTGCAAAGTGCAGACAGAACATGCAGACAGAAAGTTGCAGACAGAGCATGCAGACACAACACAATGAATATCCGCAGATGTGTGTGCGCTGCTTGGCACGCATGCAAACACGTGCTGATCCCCCGACCCCTGACCCCCCGTCAGAAGAAGCAGCCGCCGTCACCACCCCCGCCGTCCCCGCCCGCACCGTCCCCGCCCCCGCCGCGCCAGTGCATCCCCGACCCGGAGCTGTCTGATGAGGTGGGGCAGCGTCCCCGCCCCCGCCGCGCCAGTGCATCCCCGACCCGGAGCTGTCTGATGAGGTGGGGCAGCGGTGGCAATGCGCATGTGCGCACGCGCACACCGCACGCACACACAAAATGGTTACGAGCATAAGATGTTTTGCTCACAAAAATATGCCCAGAGCAGCGCCTCCTTGCCCTGCCGCACGCGCACGCGCACGCACACACACATGCACATGCACACCCTCAGCGCTGCCACCTCACCCTGCCTGTGCCCCGCCCCGCCCCGTGTGCAGATGTGCCGCACGCGCCTGGAGTTGTTCTCGTACACCGACTACCCCAACTGGGGTGAGTCAGTCGTCACGGAGTCTAGCTACAAATAAAACTCATGGCCTTGTCTTCACACCGCGTGTGCATTTTTGTTCACTGTTGGCAGGGCTCCTGCTTTGATGGATCCTGCTGGAACTCTGGAACTGATTGTGATCGCCGGCCTGTGACTGTAAAAGCCTCTTGTTGAACCACCTTGAACCAACCAACCAACCACTCACCATGTTGGTGCAGGCTTCGACGCGCCTCCCGGACAGCCCAATGGCGCAGGCGCTACCCAGGAGCAGTGCGTCAACATGTTCAACCTCGATGCGGGCGCCGCCTGCAACGTCAATGGCCAGCTGTTCGCCTGGAACGAAACGAGTGGGTAACGAAGCAAGCAGCGTGTGCTGGGCTGGGCTGACGCGTGTGCCAGCGTGCCGCGTTCCCAAAATGACAGCTGCTTATGTGCGTGTGTGTGCACAGTCACAGTCCCGCCGCTGGACCAAACCTCCTTCCCCGCGGTCTGCCTCACCCAGGGCTCCGCGCAGGACTGGAACTACAGGTGGGGGGGGGCTGGCTCGCTTTCGCTGGTGCAGTAGACCGATCGAAGCACTTTCACTGATGCAACAGCTGTGTGATCACGACTGACCCAAAGCTCACGAGTGCTGCCGCCGACCAAAAGCTCAGCTCACGCGTGCTGCTGCCGTTGCCGCTCCCTCACCTGGTGCAGCGGCTTTGCATTCCACCCGATCCACCTGCACGAGACGCCGTGCGATTCAACATCAAGCCTGTGTGCATCGAAGGCGCACCGAACAACTTGGTTTCCAACTTCTGGGAGGTTGGTGCTTCAGCTTATGCAGCATGCCGCATGGTCTCGCCCACGTACGGTCTGCATGAGGCACTGCCCCTCCCTTGCGCATGTTCATGCTTGCACCCGGCACGCACACACAGACTCGTGAACGGCGCACACACACACAGACTCGTACTCACCTCTCCCCTTACCCACCGTGGTCATGCGCGCAGGCGGGCGACTTTTGGGACACCGTGTTCATTCCGACCTGCACCAATGAGAAGGACATCGTGAGCACCGAATTTTTTGCTACCTGTTTTCCCACCTGTCCCTGTTGACTTCGACACCATGAGCATCTCCGTGCTCAAGAACATCACCAAGAGCTACCTCACGGCGTACAACACCCTCCAGACCACTCTTTCTGCGGACCTGGTTGGCAACTGCACGGACCGCTACAGGGTCGCTCACTGCCACGTCCTGGCGCACGTGAGTTGGGAGGGGAGAAGTGGAGGGAGCCGGGGAAGTGGAGGATGCTTGCCTCCCGTTGCACCCCCGTGCTTGACGAAGCCCGACTGGACCTGTGCTGACCCTTGCCCTTTCCCTTGCACTGCCACAGGAGGACGAGGGCTGCATGGTGGTGGTGTGGTGGAAGTGCCCAACCACGGGCAACCTGACCTGCCCCTTTGAGACCCAGTGCGTCTACTCCGACACCCCCGGCCTCATCTGATACTCACCCTGGACGTGTGTCTGTGTGGCCCCTTTCTGTCTGTGTGACCCCCTGGTGTCTGTGTGACCCCTTCATGTCTGTGTGACCTCTTTGTGTCTGTGATCCCTTTGTGCCTGCGTGATCCCATGTGTGACCCCTTTGTCGGATCTTCGACATCCTGCTAGACGGACCCCAGAACAGCTTCATATGAGTGACCACTGTCCCGAGCAGCGGTCACTGCCATGACCAGTGATCACTGAGATCCCTCCTGTGTAAATCGTGTGTGTGCGATACCAGCATCTCAAACCAGCAGGTCCTGGTGCCATGTGGGCCAGAGCCGTACAGCCCCCGAAGGCACGATGTGCACAGGAGCAAGTTGCATCGCCCCCCCGGCCCCCTGGCACCGTGCAAGGGTCCATGTCGGACTTTTTTGTGGCAGGGAGGGATGGTGCAGGCCGCTGGGGTCTCATGCCATGCCTGCTACTAGCAGGCGTGCGCGACCGGTGGGCGTGCGCTCAGCCTCCGTCACCCCCCGTCTGCCGCCCAGTGGAACTGGCCAGTGCTGACCCCCACCCCACCCTCCCCCCAGCCTTGGCGTCCTGGATAGCAAGCTGGGGCAGCAACAGCAGGCAGTGGGGCTGTGGGCTGCTGAGGTTGTTTGTTCACCTCAATTCAGGTGTTTTGTCATCAGTCGGGGCGGCAGCAAGCTCGTCTCACAGCAGGAGGGGAAGAGTACCGTACGGTGGATTGTACAGTCGTGTTTGTCGCTCCTAACAGGCAGCGTGTTCTACTTTGCTGCTCGGCTTACAGCGCCAAAGCATTACTCATGGGTGGCTGGCTGCTGGTCAGGGGCCCCATTGGATCGCGGCCCGATCGGTTGGAGCAGCGGACCGTGTCCCCCGCAGAGTCCAAGGACCCCACACGTCGTGACCATGAGCCTCCTCGTGACCATGAGCCTCCCTCAGGTTCCCAGTTTGGTGTGGCAATGATAGTACACTGCCTGGTCCCTGGACTGCTCCTCCTGGCCTATCTGGACCACCCAGGATCGCCCAGGACCGCGTAGGGCCGCTCAGGACCAGCGCTGGTGTCACGGGACCTTAGACTTCTGACCTTCGCCAGCACCTGAGCACACCACCCTCCACTCACAGTGGTCGACTACAACCCAACTCCTACGCATTAGTCGAGGCCACGGGGCACTCAACTGGGCAGCGTGCCTCATGCAACACTGCCCGTGTCAGCTGGTGCCCAGAGGTCCCCCACCCCAGTAACTGTAACAGTATACATTGGCTTTCCAGCGACAACTTTCTAGACTCCTAGTCCTAATGCCACCGCCTAGACCCAAGTCCAGTTATGGCCCTCACAATTACTTGTGAGGGGCGGTAGCCACCATCTGGCTGCCTGCCCCCACCCCTCTCCAACAAAACACGCGCCCACCTGCCCCGCCTCTGGCACCTCCACTGTGGATTCTGCCCCCTGTTTAGCACACACCCAGCAGCATTCTAACCCCCTAGAATTGACGGCTGATGCGGCAGCGCATTCTACCCCCCTAGAGTTGATGGAAGATGCGGCGGCACCAATCTAACCCCCTAAAATGAGTGCCACGGAGACTAACCTGCTAAAATATTCACTGCACCGTGGCTACTATGCTAACAGTGTCAATGTTTAGGGGGCTTATCCATGTGCCTGCTACCCACCTGTTGAGTTTGATTGTGAGTGTGAGAGTCCACACCATTTGGAGTGTGCCCCTGGCAGGCGTGTGTGTGTGCGACCTCCATGTCATGCTTACCATGGGTGCCAGGAGTGTCAGAGGAACAGGAGGGGGGGGAGCTCCCGCCCCACTGGTTCATCGCGCATCACGGTCGGTGACTCAATGCCAAGGCTGAGACAGGAATCAGGCTGCACAGAGGCTCAGGCTGCGGAGAGGGCAACTTGAAAGCCAGCCAATCCATTCAACGGCAGGGGAAGTTGTTACAGCCTTGAAGCCTTGAAAGCGGTTATTTTTAGATCTCCAGTGCTCAAGTAAGTTAAAAGGAAAGTGCGCACGAGGTCCACAAAATGGGGGAGCCACAGCCCCACTGAAAAAATAAAACACGCACGGAGATGAAAGCCAACAAAAACTTCATCTTGATTCATGTGGTAAATAAACATAAGTGCTGTCACACTGACTGTGGCATTCATTGGCATCAGCATCAGCATCATTTTATTTGTTCCACTGTCTAGGTAAGGTCATGAAACATGACCCCCTTCCCCACTCATATTGGGCTAAGTTGTGGGGTTTTGACGGATGTGCACGCCGTGCTTCACTGTTATGCCATTCGTCAACTGAGCTTGACCGCGCGAGGGGACAGCACACAGTCCTTATTCACAGGACTGCCCTCCCTGATAAGCGCGCTCATTTGCACGCCAGCTGCAGCGTGCTGGGCACTCCCAGGCTCTCCCAGGCTCTCCCTCCCTGGCGCCCACTGACTCCTGCGCGCCTTTTTCTCACGCAGCGCAACCAGCATCGCGTGCAGGCCGTCGTTCTGGGGGGTGGGAGACTCACGTGCGTACGCGTCTGTAGAGCGCTCGGTGCTGCCACGCAGCGGCGCGCTGACACGCGTGCCGTTGCTGCTGCCGCGCACACGGCTGGTCCGCCTGTCGTCCACCATTGAGGATGCTGCCGCCGCCTTTGCCTCCTTCTTAGCACGCACCATCACGAGCATCGTGGCGAGGCCGTTGTCTGCAGCACCGCCACCGCCACGGCCACCGCCACAGTCCTCGCAATCGCTGCTGGCCATACCGGGTGCAGACGCAAGACCCGCCGTGTGCATGGCCGACTGTCCCCCGCCCCCAAGCGCAGGCTGGTGCAGGCAATTTTCCGACTTGGTGCCTCGCACAGACGGCGGTCTATCCGCCGTGCCCGCAGGCCCTGCCTGGTCGCATTGCTCGGCAAGCAGCAATGCCTTAAGGGCCCATGGACTACTCCCCGCGCTGCTGTCAACATCGACGGGGCCTAGCGTGCACAGCGCTAGCGGCGCAGGCAGAGGTGACGTGCTCGCGTGACGGTAGTGCTGCACCGTCGTGTTGCCACGTCCGTTTGTCTCGCTCCGGCCCACCAAGGCGGCTGCCTCAAGCCATGCGCTCTGCGGCTGCGGCTGCGCCTGCACCTGCAGCTGACTGGGCGCGTTACTGCCGCCACTGCCACTTTCAACGACCGCGGGGCTGGCCAATGGAGAGCTGGGCCGTCTTCCCTCGCGGGTCGGAGCGCACATGGCACCACTGCTGCGGCTGTGCAGTAGCAGCGGCACCCGCAGCCTTGTGGGCGACCCACTTGATCCTATCCCACCACCACTGCTCTGATGCAGCCGCATGGGTGCAAGCGCCCTTGCGCTGGTGTGCATCGGCGACCACCCCAGCACAGGTGCCATGGGGGGCGGCACCATGGGGGGCGGTGCCAAGGGGTCAAGATCATGTATAGGCCCGCTGCATGAGCGCATCTGCATTAGGCCCGCAGCGGCAGACGTTGACTCGTGCTGCCGTGGCGGGGGCGCGCCCGTGCCAATGATGCCACAACCGTCGTGTGTGCTGCGCACGAGCCTCTGTGGCATTACTACTCTGCTGCACTGACTCCCGGCCATGGCCATGGTGGCCTTGAACCGTGGTGCAGCCCACGCAATGAGGAGGGGGTCCGCAGCACGTGGCGTGGTGATGTCTGAAGGGGGCGTCGAGGCGCGCAGAGTTGACGCCGGCGAATTGCCAACGTTCAGCGCCGCTTCCCCACGTAACCTGTCGCCCCGCTCGCTGCCGTCACTGCCCCTGCTTTGCGTGGCTACACCAGGGTTGCTGGAAAGGCGTCTGCCAGACAAGGAGAGGCGCTTCTTCATCTGCGTGTGCACGTGTGGCATTTGCGGCATGAGTTTGAGCGGCAGCAGCAGCAGCAGTAGCGCCTGCCGCGGACAGGCAATTGTGGTGGTGGCGACCGGGCATGCCACCAGTGATTTCCTTTTCGGCTATAAACAGCCATTTGGCTGTGGGCCGGCTGTACTTTGACTGTGCACACAGCTCAACTCATCCAGTGGATTGTTACTCTGATGAGCCCGCCAGACAGAACACGTCAACAGCTTTCAAATGACCTATGTTTGAGGGCACACGGTCAACAGGAGGTCAACAGTCAACGCGGTCAAAGCAAATTCCGGCTGTGGAATAATTCGTGAAAACTCATGAAGAGGAAATCACTGCATGCCACTCATGCCTCACAGCAAGTCTCACCATGGTCATTAGGTGGGACAGCTTGCTGCCAAGATGCGCACAGTCGCCCTCATCCCTGCCTCGTGCTTCGATGGTGCTGGCTGTGGAGTCGTGAGCACTGGTGCGGGGGCTCTCGCTCTTCAGGAGCACCGGCATGCGGCTCGCCTCTGATGTGGTGGCATGCATGCGGGTAGGGGCAAATGTAAGTTGCCACCTAGTAGGCGGAGTGCGATGTGGGTGGAGGCTGTTTCGACAACTAGCAACTAGCAGCCCCTGACAACAGCAACCTGAAAGGTTACTGGCTGGAGGTTTAAGGCATGTGGGAAGCCCCGCGCTCCTTGCGTCGACAGCGCTCCGTCCCCCAAGCTTCCCGTCGTCGACGAACCGGCCTGCGGGATCGGGGGCGGCGCCGCGGCCACGCCGGCATCGCTGCTGACTGTCGCATCATTGCTCATGGTGCGCAAGGAGAGCAGCTGTAGCACCAACCGCGGGTCCCGGTCCCGCATCGACCGCGTCAGGTGCCGCCGTGTGCGCAAGTCATCTGCAAGCGCACAGAGCTCGCCGCCGGGCGGCGGCGCCACCGGGCGGCGGCGCCAGGCTGCCAAGCGGCATCCCTCTCCGTCCACCGGCATCATCACCGGCCCTCCCAGCCACCTGATGTGGCTCTCCCAGCCGCCTGAAGTGAAGGGACATGCGCACGCAAGCATGGAGGCACGCAGGTGCAAGGTGAGCCCTCAGATGTGAGCATGGCCAATGGGAGGCACGTGCCTATGTATAGTGAGACCCACCCGCAACTTGAGACAGCCGCACAGCATGCACAGCACACAGCACACATAACACAGCATGCACGTGCACGGCCTGCCAGCCCCCATGCTGAAAGGTTCCTGCCAGCTGCACGCGCACATGCATAATTAACATCAACATCATCGGCATTCCAGCAGGGACAGTTTATTATACGTATACTGCAAAGATACGCTGCATTTACTCAGCTCACATGTAGACACACACACCTGAGCTCGATGAGGGAGTATGCGGCCCCTCCGAGCGCGGTGCCAGACACGTTGACCTGGAGCGTCTCTTCCAGCACACTGCTGCTGAGCGCTCGCGAGAGGGCGCGCTGTGTGTGTGGGTCAGGGGGGGTGGGGGGAGAATCAGAGGTGCGTGGGGGTGCAGAGTGCTTGGCACTAGTGCGGCAGCAAACGGGGTGGTGGGGGTGCAGCTGCAGGGCTGAAAGAACTGCACAAGAATGGCCACGCGTACGCAAGGAGGCATTTTGCTTGCGCCCCTTTTCTTCTCTTTTGTGTCAGTCAACTCTCTGACGAGCCTGGAGTGGCTGAGCGAGGTCAGGGAGACCCACGCATGGCTCTGCTTAGCGCCCCGCCTGCACGATTCCCATCAAGCCTTGCATGCATATCTGGTGAGTAACAGTTACAGTTACAGTTACAGTTACAGTTACATGGCATTCCAGCTAAGACAACACTAGTCCTAGTGCCACCGCCCTGTGAAGGACGATAGCCACCAGCCGGTTACCTGCCGTCTAGACTACCGCTCCCGCCGGCTAGTTTAGACCCAAACAAGTCCCCGAGGGACATGTCCGGCAAGGAGCGTATAGGAAAGGACCGTCCTCCTCCTGGCCCTTGAGGCCAACCACGCCGGCTGTGCCAACTGGCGGCGCTGAAGCAGAAAAGTCCCCGCCTGGCATGGTGCATGGTTGTCAGTGAGTAAAGAGCCCCTATTATGCGAGGCAGGTTGCCGTAGCGGGGCGATTGACACCCACCTCGGGGTGCTCGACAAGCTGCGTCACTTCGCTCCTTGCCCTGGCTCGCTCACTTTGGCTCGCCGTGCGCCACGGCGCCTGATCCGCCCCGGTCCTTGCGTCAACATCGGCATCCACGGCCTCGCGGTGTGCAGCACTCATGCTGGCGCTTGCAGCGTCAGCGCGCGCACTCCGGCTGCTGCGCCCCCGCGGGACGGCGCTCTCGAGGAGGCGCGTCACCATCGCGACGCGTGCGTGCGACCAGTTGTGGCGCTTGGCCGCGCGCCCGACCATGTCTTCGGCGAGCGCACGGGCGGGCGGGCTGCGGCTGCGCTCCACGTGCCCAAGCACGGCCAGCACGACAGTAAGGCCCACGCAACACACGACGACCGTCATCACGATTGTTCCCGCCGCCTAGCTGCCGGCGCTCTCGCCCGAAGAAGGTGGCGAGCCACCGGACGGTGTCTCCCCAGCGGCCAGGCCTGTGCCATCCTGTGCTGCACGCCCGATGGCCTCCTCCTCCATGTTGAGCACTGTAGGCCTTGGCAGCCCACGCGCAGCCATGGTGTTGCCGAGTGCCCCGCTTGTGAAGCCGAGTGAAAGGGATGCTGCGCGCTGCTGGACCTGTGTGAATGGGCACGAAAGCCGACGCGCATGAGTGGCCGTGTGTGCGTGTGTGTGTGTCGCTCTTCCCCCCTTGGAGGCAACGCGTGCGGCATGCCAAGCGCACGTGTGCGTGCACTTCAGGCAGGTAGGACACGCGTTGGGCTGTGGGCAAGTGAGACGTGGGGGAGCAGGGCTTGGTGGGGGCAGCAGGGCGGGCTCCTGCGCAGAGGTGGGGAGGGCCGTTGAATGGCGGACAAGGCTGCGGGGCAGGGTGGGGGCTCCTGCGCAGAGGTGGGGAGGGCCGTTGAATGGCGGACAAGGCTGCCGCCCTCTTGAGGCCCCGACGGACCCAAACATCAGGAATGCCATACATCCGGAAGAGGAAGAGAGAGAGAGAGGGGGGGGAAGAGAGAGAGAGGAAGAGAGAGGAAGGGAGAGAGAGAGGAAGAGAGAGAGAGAGGAAGAGAGAGAGGAAGGTCGTGCATGGAGAGCGGGAGGCACACGCCCACTCACCTGAGATGACGGCAGCACAGCAGACATGCGGACCAGTAGCGTGCCTGCGGTGCCCCCCTGCAAAGTGGTCATGGCGAGACGGCGGCGCGCGTCGAGGCCTGGAGCTTCTGGCGGGTCGACTGACACATAAATGGTGCCCAGGTACTCGATTTGCGTTCACAGGCGGTGGCGAGCGTCAATAGCCAAATCGAAGGACGTTCAAGTCCCCAAAGCGCCTTTCGGTCAAAACAGCACATGCATCCACTCTGTGTGCTCTGTCTAGGCGGCATCACAAGCGCACCTGTCCATAGGCAGCTGCAGAACCGAGCAGGTACTGTGCAATTGCCTCTCGCAGTTGCACTGAGTCGTCAGAATTCAGGATATTCCCATCCTCAGCTGCAACCACCCAGCCAGTCTCAATTTTTAGCCGGGAGAGGGGTTCGGGGGAGAGGGGCGTGGGCTCGGGTGGGGGGAGGGCGGAGGAAGCGATGGAGGGGAGGGAGGAGGAAGCGATGGGGGGGAGGGAGGAGGAAGCGATGGAGGGGAGGGAGGAGGAAGCAATGGAGGTGAGGGCAGAGAAAGCGAGGGGGGGGAGGGCAGAGGAAGGAGGGAGGAGGAAGCAATGGAGGTGAGGGCAGGGAGCGAGGAGGGGGAGGGCGGAGGAAGTGATGGAGTGGAGGGAGGAGAGGGGAGGGAGGAGGGAGCGAGGAGGGGGAGGGCGGAGGAAGTGATGGAGTGGAGGGAGGAGGAAGCGATGGAGGGGAGGGTGGAGGAAGCGATAGAAGGAAGGGCGGAGGAAGTGATGGAGGGGAGGGCGGAGGAAGCGATGGGGGGGAGGGCGGAGGAAGCGATGGAGGGGAGGGAGGAGGAAGCGATGGGGGGGAGGGAGGAGGAAGCGATGGAGGGGAGGGCGGAGGAAGCGATGGGGGAGAGGGCGGAGGAAGCGATGGAGGGGAGGGAGGAGGAAGCGATGGGCGCGCGTCCGGAGGGCGGGCTGGGAGGGCTGGGCGGTGGGGCGAGGGAGGGCTGGGAGGGCTCAGTGGTGGGGGAGAGGGCGGGCTGGGAGGGCTGGCGGTGGGGGCGAGGGAGGGCTGGGAGGGATCGGTGGTGGAGAGAGGGCGGCTGGGAGGGCTGGGCGGTGGGGGAGAGGGAGGGCTGGGAGGGCTGGGCGGTGGGGAGAGGGCGGGCTGGGAGGGCTGGGCTGTGGGGCGAGGGAGGTCTGGGAGGGCTGGGCGGTGGGGGAGGGAGGGCTGGGAGGGCTGGGTGGGAGAGGGAGGGCTGGGAGGGCTCGGTGGGGGGGGAGAGAGCTGGGAGGGCTCGGTGGTGGGGGACGCGGAGGGGAGGGCGGAGGGGGACGCGGTGGGGGCGAGGGCGGAGAAGGGTACGCGTAGCCTGCAGTGTCGTACGCCACGGGCAAGGCGGTGGGGGCGAGGGCGGAGAAGGGTACGCGTAGCCTGCAGTGTCGTACGCCACGGGCAAGGCGGATTCACAAACGAAGAACTTGAGGCTGCCCGCCTTCTCTCTCACGCAGTCCGTTCCCTCGTAGCGCCGCACGTTGACGTGGCACGGGGCAATGTTGCCTGCGAGCGGGTGCGGCGGTCAGTGATTTCCAAGTCAGGATGTTAAATTAATTAATTATTCCACAGCCGGATTTTGCACTGACCTCGTTGACCGTTGACCTGCCGTTGACCGCTTGTCCTAATGTTTGGGTCATCTGAAAGCTCTTGACGACCTCTATCTCTGCCGGGCTTGTCAGACAAACAATCCACTGAATGGGTTGAGCTGTGTTCAAGGTCACAGTACACCTGGAATGCAGCCAAATGGCTGTGGACAGCCAAAAAGGAAACCACTGGCGGCGGTTGAGTCGGGCTGGTGTCAAGAGCTGCAAGAGGAACACTGGAGGGGCGCACACGAGGCGATTCACGGCTGCGCCTAAAAGCTGGATTCTGATAACGACACAGCTGATGCCCCCCCCCCCCCCCCCCCGCACCGCAGGTCTCAATTTACTGAAGGGGTTAAAATAATGGGGCTTTTACGTTAACCCAGCCCCCTCTCCCCCTCACAGACTGCCCTCCCTCCCCCGTCCCGATGTGCCTCCCTGCACCCCGTCTCACCGCTCAAGTCCTTGCACCGGACGCGCCCCAGGTCCTGCACGCCCCCTGCACTGTACTCGGTGTAGTCGCAAAGCGCGTAGTAGACGATGCCGTTGGCGTCAGCCAGAGGACACCCGGTCTGACTGACTGTGACGCCATAGGAGATACATGTTGTCGGGTCTGTGCCGACGTCGTTGCTGGTGCATTTAAAAGCCGGGCAGAAGCCATCATCTGTGCAGCACAGGCCGTGGCACTGCGCTCGTGCGGGGGGGGGGCAGGGGGGGGGGCGTCAGTTGCACAGTGGTAGGGTAGAAGTCGGAGGGTTCACCATTTCGGTTAAGGGTTTGGGGTGTTTAGGCCCGCACGCTTGCTGATTTGTGTTATGTGTATCGAGCGTTTCACATTCGGCCGTAGATCGTCTCTGGGGCTGCCCACACCCGAACAGGCCACCGCCCATGCTGACCTGGCCCAATTATCTTCACACACACACACACGCAACCCACTCCTCGACCACACCTACCTTGGAGCAGGCGTTGTTTTTTGCATTGACGCACCCCGAGTCCCCGGACGCCGGGGTGCCAGCCCCAGCGGCGGAGCTGATGTAGGAGGCCGTGATCCAGCTCCACTTGTAAACTCCGCAGGAGGTCGTCTGGAGGAGCGTGCGGGTGTGGCGCTCGAGCGGCGGGGCCGCCACCTCAGAGGTCAGGAGGGGCGGCCGCTCCTCCGTTTGCGGCGTGCTGCGCGTGCACGCGTTTGCGTGATGGGCGGGATTCAGTTCTGCTCTGTAGGGACTTAAGATTATAGATGGTGTGGCTGGACTAGGGCTAGGGCCGGGGGCTGCGCGGGAGGGGCGCGGGAAGGCGGGAAGTTGCGCAGCTCTCATATGCATGCATGGGGCGACGAAAGAGATCTGGCATGCGCGGGGCATGCCAGTGGCGCACGCTCCCCGCGCATACCAGATCTCTTTCGTTGCTCCCATGGCAGCACCAGGCCGGCTGGGTGCGAGCCTTGCAGCAGCTGCGTGGCTTGCGCAGCGCAGCCTGCAGAGCCCTGCACATGCGCACGGCAGAGCGCCCCCTCCTCCCAGGGCTGTGCCCGCGCGCGCGCACGCACCCGCAGTTACCCCCCTCCAAGGAAGGGTGACTCCTTCCCCCCGTACTCACCTGTGTTTTGTTTCGTTCGCGTTCGTTCGCATTCCCAGCGGCGAGCGCTGCTGTGTGACAGTCTGCGCGTGGCACGTCGCAGCCAAGCACAACAGAGACAGGCACGACGCATGCGCCACTGCACGCCTGAACTGAGGCATGTGGGCGTGCAGGTCCAGCCAGATAGGTGCTGCTAGTGGTGTGCTGAAGCAACACCACATGCGCAACACCTTACCGCGACCGAGGACGTGACACGCAACATGTGCCGACGTGACTGCAACAGGCGGTAGTTTCCTAGCATGGATTTAATGCCACTGGCGGTGTGGGTCACGTGATTGGGGTGACTGGGGTGAATCTGCGCACCGCAACCAACCGTGTTGTTGCCACGGTTGGTTGGTCACACCCAGCACATGAGTTCTCCCACACTAATTTAATTTGGTGGAGAGGATGATGATGATGATGAGTTTTTACAATCCACTCTCTGGCGGGCACGCGTTCGGTTCCAAAGCTCTAGCAGGACTTAGAGGAAGCAGTCCTGAAGACCTGCCAACAGAAAAAGGGGGGATGCCCCACCCACACGCGGTGGCGGGCACCAAGCAAGCAGCACCACAGTGCAGGCTCCACACTCAACCCCTGCAGGAAACGGATGGCGGGCCCAAGGTATAAAACCATGAAGGGACCAAAAAGCCCACCCTCAACCCACCGGAAGCGGGGCCGTTGTGCACACCCGCCGCAGCACTCTGCTCAGCTACCACATCACAACCCGCCAGCGCACGCATGTGGCGCCACCTCCCCTCAAAAGAAACCATCCTCTCAGGGATCTAGGACGTCTTGTTCAGAGTGAGCCCGCCGTCCACTACTCCAACAAAGGGGTGGGTCGGGCCCACCACACCCGCCCACCCGCGCGGCATCCCGCCGCCCTCAGCAAAGGACGCCAGCGCGTCCCACAGATCCATCGTCACCAGCTCCCCCGCCCGCTCAACCGCCACCGAGCGAGCAGGGGGCTGCACACCATCACGCGGGCACGTAATGCACCACAAGTGGCGGCGGCCTCGCTCCATGGCGTCCACCACGAGCGCTGCCACCACCGCCCACACACCAGCACGCACCCCAGCGGGAGGCTGCAGCAGCCACACCTGGCAGCACGTGATGACCGGCGTAGGAGCAGGGAGGGCAGCAGCAGCCGCCACCACCGCCGCCTCCGCCACCGGGCACCCCCAGAAGCTGTGCGCACGCCACGCCGTCGCCGGCGGCCCGTCCTCATCACGGCACCGCCACCCGCAGGGGCACTCGGGCACGCCTAGTGCAGCCTGCTTGTGAAAACCACTCACCCACAGCCGCCAGATGGGCTCCTTGCGAGCGTTGAGGAGCGGCATCCGCCACAGTGTCGGCACCGCCGCCTCCAGGCCGCGCAGCCCCGCGAAGACCTGCGCGTCGGTCGCGCGGGGGCCCCCGTGCGGCCCGTGGTCCAGCGCCAGAGCCGCCTCCACCGTGGCTGCCCGCCGCACTCGCCGCTCGTCCACAACCGCCCGCAGTTGAAGCGCCACCGCCAGCTTGCACGTCAGTTTCCCCACCACACCCGGGCCGTGCGCAAACCCAACCCATCGGGGCTCGCCCGCGGCGCCGCCCCCCCCAGGTAGGGGAGCAGGTTGGGCAGCTGTGGATCGGAGGCCAGGCCGCCCACGCTGCCAGCCAGCCGGCGTGATGACACTCGGCAGCTTCCACCCAACCAGCTGCAGGATCTCCACCACAGCAGCGCGCTCGCCCGCCTGGGGGAGGGGCTGGAAGTGACGGAGCGGCCAGAGCACAGTGAGGGCAGCTCCACCAGCCGCCGCCTCGACCCAGGCTGGGGGCAGCGCCGCAAGCACGACCGCCACTGCCGTGAACAGGGGGTCGAGCGTGCGCCGCACGCACAGCAGGTCTGGCACACACCCCGGCACTGGCGGCGGCACCTCTGGGAAAAGGGCGCGGCACAGGACTGCCCTCCAGACATTGCCCCCGTCATAAGCGCCGCACGCCAGCGCCGCGCGTATCTGCCCCAGCACGAGCCGCGCGCGCGCCGGATCCGCAGCAGCGTACACCCTCAGGCAGGCGTGGTCAACCGTGCGGAGAGGATGATGATGATGATAAGAGTTTTACAATCCACTTCTGGCGGTCACACGTACGGTTCCACAGCTCCAGTGGGACTTAGAGAAACAAGGCTCAAGGCCCACAAAAGGTCAAGCTACAAGTAGCCCACGGTAACGCCATCCACACTTGGTGGCGGGCGCCAAGCAAGCAGCACCACTGTGCAGGCTGCACACCCAGCCCCTCAAATGGCCAGAGGGCGGACCCAAGGTATAAAACCATGAAGGGACCAAAAAGCCCTCCCCCAGACCACCGGAAGCGGGGCTAGTAGCACACCCGCCGCAGCACTCTACTCAGCGACCACACCGCACCCGCCACCGCACGCGTGTGGCGCCACCTCCCCTTCAAAAACACCCCCAGAGGGAATGCCATCTAGCAAGCAGGTGCAGGCACCTGCTCGCCGTCAACGACGAGGCGCGCGCGGTGGAACTGCGCCCGCTTCCCCGCAACCTTGGCTGCGAGGAAAGCGGGCCACAGCGCCTGGTGCTGCGCCTCCTCGCGGTCACTGAGGACGTTGAAGACTGCAGTCGAGTCCACGCAGCGGCGCAGCTCGTGGCGCCAGCGCACGACAGTGTCGGCCACGGCGTCAGACGCCACGGTGAAGAGCACACGCAGCACACCGCCCCCGCGTGGCTCCACGCCGATGCCCTCGACGGCAGGCTTGGCGTTGAGGAGCGACGCGGACACGACGCCACCATCAGCCGGCTCCCGCCGGCCGGTGCCGGTGCCGGTGCCGGTGCAGAGGAGTAGAAGTAGAGGAGGACTGTAGTAGAGGAACTGTGCCAGGTGGAATATCCATTAATGGACTGCCACCGGGTGCAGTCGAGTACAGAACTTGCAGTGCAGTGAGTCGAACGTTGGCTTGACCGACCGGTGTGTGGGCGAATGTGGGAATGTGGGAATGTGCGTGTGTGGAGTGTGTGTGTGTGTTTAACTACCTATGAACTAAATACATCTACCTAAAGTTAGGGCTATCCTTTGAAGGGGACACGGCGGCAGGGCACGGAGGCGCTGCTCTGGGCATGTTTTTGTAAGCACAAATCTTATATGCTCGGGACCATTTTGTGTGTGTGTGTGTGCGCGTGTGTGTGTGTGTGTGTCAGGGTCGTACACGGGTGTGTGTGTGTCCGCTATCTGAATAATCGGATGGGGGTTGGCGGAGGCATCCGAATAATCGGATGCGGGTCTGGCCGGCCGTCCAAAAGTGTGAAAGGTGTGGACATATTTTGGTATGCTCTCGCAGCTCTTTCACCCCAGGAGATGCACCTCCTTCTCTCCTTCCTCTCCTGTTCTCTCTCTTTCTTCCTTTGTCACCCCCCCCCCAATCTAGCCTATGCCATTGACCCGTCACAAATTGTGTAGATTTTGGGTGCGTGTTTACTTCAGTATAAAACAGTATTAAAAAACGGATGGAGGGTAGGAGTGGCATCCGACATTACGGATGGAGCCCTTCGGGCCTGAGCATTTTCGTCCGAATAATCGGATGCCGGTCTGCGCGCGCCATCCGAATCGCGGCTCCTTCGGGACGTATTCATCTGATTCGGATCCGTTTGTACGACCCTGGTGTGTCTGTGTGTGTGTGTGTGTGTGTGTGTGTGCACGAGGCAGTAGTAGGAAGGCGGGAGATGCCCGTGGATGCAGGGCAGGAAAGCAGTTCTCCCCCATAGTCCAAAACTTTGATTATTCACAAACCACCCAATGCCCTTCCCCTCCCTCCTCCCCTGTAAAAACCCGGGAAACCTGCAGGGCGTTTAAAAAAAAAAACAGTAGCGGGATGGACGACGGCGTGGCCGATGGTGTTCAATCCGCCGCGGTTTGAGACGCCCTGCAGAGAAACCGTGACCGATGGGAGTGATTAAAAAACTGACGACGGCTTCCAGTGGGCGCCCACACTCAGTTCCATTAATGTGAATATGAAAATGAACATTCATAAAACGCTGCCTTGGGCCTCTCCTTGCGTGCACATCCTCCCAGCACGAACGCGAACAAAACATGTACGTCCTTCCTCAGGCGGCTGACCTCTTAAGCTTTAACGAGCGCGCTCTTGGTGTGCGCCGGCCGCAGGCTGTTGGGCTCCCAGGCTCTCCCTCCCTGGCGCCCACTGGCTCTTGCGCTTTTTTATTCATGCAGTGCAACCACATGCAACGTGTTGCAACCAGCATCGCGTGCAGGCCGTCCTTCTGGGGGCGTGAGACTCGCACGCGTACGCGTTCGTGGTTTGCTCGTGGTGTGTTCTCGACGGAAACGGCAGCCACATACGCAGGCAGGAGATGGGGACGTGGATCTGATGGCGGTGCACGGGACGTGGTGGGAAGGGTGGCCAACGATCAACTCCCAAACTTCCGCCGCCACACTGCACCACACAACCTTCAATCCATATCAAGGCTCCATCATCGTCGAGGATCCTAAAGCCACATCACGGCTTCATGACGGCTGGCGTCATTAGGGATGCCCTGATCGGAACTGGGTTGTCGGGGTAGTTAGGGTTGCAAGGTTCATCGGCAGATGTCGACGCGAAGCATGGCAACCGGCATGCAGAAGAAGCCAGCTTCAGTGAAGCAGGAGGTGTGTGAGGCGTACGTTGGCGCGCTCGCTGCAAGGGGAGACGTGGACGTTTCGTCTGCTACGTTCAGGGAGTCGCTGCGCAAACACTTCGAGCTGCTGCCGACGCGGTACTCGAATGATGTCAACATAGAAACCCTCGATGTGCTGAGCCACGCTCGCCTGCTGAACGAGGCGCGCTCAGACCAGGTGAGCATGCCATGCATGCATGCATGCACCTCTACCCACCCTGGCGGCCACACGCACCTGCAGCTGCACTCCCATGCAGCACGCGCAAACTCCTTGTGGGTACGAAGGCTGGCATGCACGGACCATGCAGACCATGCTTGTCTGTGGGACATGCGCGCGCAGATGTCCGTCTCATACGCGATCCGTCCGGTTGACGTCCTCGTCCCGACCTCCAACAAGCTACAAGTGGGTTGGCAGTGAGTCACAGCGCTCACATGCACAAAGCGCTGGGCTCCGCACGCACGCAGGCACCGCCCGCCGTGCCCATGGCCCGTCATATGCCCGTTTTTGTCGTATGCGCTGTGTGCGCACATGTGTGCGCGTGTGTGTGTGCGTGCGTGCGTGTGTGCGCGCGTGCGTGTGTGTGCGAGTGTGTGTGATGAAGAGAGAGCCGGGTGGACACTGACGCTTCGCCCCTCGCCCCATGCCACAGGGGATCCCCGGCAAGTCGCCTCAGGCTATGCCGGCGACGATGTTTGGCTCGTCGTCAAGCTCGCAGGTGAGTGCAGCCAGTGATTTTCTTTTCGGCTCTACACAGCCATTTGGCTGTATGCCGGCTGTGCTTTGACCATGAACACAGCTCGACCTACCAGTGAATTGTTTGTCTGACAAGCCCGCCAGACAGAGCTCTTCAACAGCTTTCAAATTACCTGTGTATGAGGACAAACAGCCAATGGGAGGTCAACGGTCAACGCGGTCAAAGCGAAATCCGGCTGTCACCGCATGCATGGGGCGGCGCGCGACCAAGATGTTCTCTTTGAGTGGCTGCCTCCCTGTGTACAACCATGACGCGCTCTAAGCCGCGCAAACACAGCGAGGTCGCTGGCGCGCTAGTCGCCCGCGCGGCCACCGTCACAGACTCGGTGAGCAGCGGTTCCCCCGGCTCAGACTCCCCGCCACGCCACCGCGCGTGCGTCGGTGAGACACAGAACCAGCTTCCGGCGCTCCCTGGGGCGCTGGGGGCGGCCACATACGCGGAGGCTGCGCAACACATGCATGGAGGCGCCAGCAACCACATTTCGGCCTCGGCCGACACCACAGACCCCCTCCGCGCCATCCTGGCGGGGCAGGCTGACCTCAGAGGCCTGGTAGGCGGGCTGGTGGACAGAGAGGCGAGCGCGCGCGCTCAGCCACAGAATGCGCCGACGCATGTGGGTGCGACACAGATTGCCGACGCCGGCCACAGCAGCGACGCCCTCGCGGTGGTGCTCGCTGTAGTCCAGGCGCAGACGCAACAGATTGCGTCCCTCGTGGACCTGGTGCACCTCCTGGTGAGCCGCGTCCCGGGGGCGCCCATGCAGATGCCGCATGCAGGCTCAGCCTGAGTGCCGCATGCGGCCCACAGTGCGCCCCGCGCGGCGCCTGCTGCCAAGGCTGCTCAGCCTGCCCGGCCCGCTGCTGCTGCCGCCCCTGTGGCGTCGGCAGCGGGTGCGCCGGCGGCGGAGCGGCCTGCCGCGGCGGGCGCCGCGCGTGCCGCATCTGCGCGCGGCCCCTGCCGTCGGGGGGGGCTGCCCCCGCGTGTGGGCGAAACGTCGCTGTGCCGCAGCCACGTGCTGTCCATCCCTGTGGCAGCCGCCACCAGGCTCACAGCGGGCCATGGCTCTGAAGGCCAGATGGAGCGCGACGGGATCGTGCGCGGCGCACTGCGCGACGCCTCCTACTTGGGGTCCACGCGGCATGTGAGGCGGCTGTTCAGTGACTGCTATGGTTCCGAGGAGACGGCGGTGGCGGCGGCGGCTGTGCGGGTTGCTGCAGCCGCCGTGGACGGCGTCAGCCTGCCCGTCTGCCTGGCTATGAATCTCGTGCGCTTTGTGCACGACGTCTCTGGCCGGGATAGGCCGGCTGGTGGCGGGGTCGTGTCCGCGTCGTTCCTCAACGCCAAGCCTGCCGTCGGGGGCATTGGTGTGGAGCCGCGCCGGGGCGGCGTGCTACGTGTGCTCTTTACCGTGGCGTCTGACGCTGTGGCCGACACCGTCGTGCGCTCCCGCCGCAACCTGCGCGACGTGGACCCGTCGGCTGCTGTCTTCGACGTCCTCAGTGACCGCGAGGAGGCGCAGCACCGGGCGCTGTGGCCCGCTTTCCTCGCCGCCAAGGCTGCGGGGAAGCGGGCGCAGTTCCACCGCGCGCGCCTCGTCGTTGACGGCGAGCGGGTGCCTGCACCTGCTTGCTAGATGGCATCCCCTCTGGGGGTGTTTTTGAAGGGGAGGTGGCGCCACACGCGTGCGGTGGCGTGTGCGGTGTGGTCGCTGAGTAGAGTGCTGCGGCGGGTGTGCTACTAGCCCCGCTGCCGGTGATCTGTGGGAGGGCTGTTAGGTTCCTTCATGGTTTTTTACCTTGGGTCCGCCCTCTGGCCATTTGAGGGGCTGGGTGTGCAGCCTGCACAGTGGTGCTGCTTGCTTGGCGCCCGCCACCAAGTGCGGATGGCGTTACCGTGGGCTACTTGTAATGATGATGATGATGAGTTTTTACAATCCACTCTCTGGCGGGCACGCGTTCGGTTCCAAAGCTCCAGCACTTGTAGCTTGACCTTTTGTGGGCCTTGAGCCTTGATTCTCTAAGTCCCACTGGAGCTTTGGAACCGAACGCGTGCCCGCCAGAGAGTGGATTGTAAAAACTCATCATCATCATCATCATCAATAATTAATTAATATTATTGAAAAGAACACCAGGCCTCCCCCAGTGAACCTCCAGCCAAAAACTGGCCACACCAAAATCGCGAAACGGCCTCGTTCGCTGCTCCCCGCGTGCGGGATTACCTTTCATACACATGATCTACGCATGCATGACGATAGCGTGTGGTGGGAGGCGTCGTGGGCCGCCGCATGACGGCATCTGTCACGACCCCATGCAACCCTCCAATGGCCAAACGACTCTGCGCGCCCCTCCGCCCACTCGCGACGCCTCCTACTGATACGTAACACACATAGCATGAACCTGACGGGGGGCTGGTCCCCGTGGGGCAAGGCGAGGCGATGCGCTCGGTTTTGGGGCATCCCGAGATTAGCGTCATTGGGCGCCGCGCACAGGCAATCTCCGCGCGACTTTGCGCAGTAATTCGCTTGCCGATGTGTCCATATCGACGCCTTCGTCGTGGGAGACTGTGCGGTGGAGAGACGGCGCAATGCGGGGCGTCGAGGCCATGTTTCAAAAAAACGGTGCTGGAAAATGGTCGTGAAACATGGCCTCGACGCCCCGCATTGCGCCGTCTCTCCACCGCACAGTCTCCCACGACGAAGGGGTCGATATGGACATATCGGCAAGCGAATTACGTCGGGAGCGCTGCGTTTGACCCCCTCACGGCCGAGAAAAAAATACTAAAACTTTAGGGTTTGCATTTTGGCCGCTTTTTGGCCGCCCTGGGGGGATGATGATGAGAGTTTTACAATCCACTTCTGGCGGTCACACGTACGGTTCCAAAGCTCCAGTGGGACTTAGAGAAACAAGGCTCAAGGCCCACAAAAGGGCAAGCTACAAGTAGCCCACGGTAACGCCATCCACACTTGGTGGCGGGCGCCAAGCAAGCAGCACCACTGTGCAGGCTGCACACCCAGCCCCTCAAATGGCCAGAGGGCGGACCCAAGGTATAAAACCATGAAGGGACCAAAAAGCCCTCCCCCAGACCACCGGAAGCGGGGCTAGTAGCACACCCGCCGCAGCACTCTACTCAGCGACCACACCGCACCCGCCACCGCACGCGTGTGGCGCCACCTCCCCTTCAAAAACACCCCCAGAGGGAATGCCATCTAGCAAGCAGGTGCAGGCACCCGCTCGCCGTCAACGACGAGGCGCGCGCGGTGGAACTGCGCCCGCTTCCCCGCAACCTTGGCTGCGAGGAAAGCGGGCCACAGCGCCTGGTGCTGCGCCTCCTCGCGGTCACTGGGGAGGTTCACTGGGGGAGGCCACCACTGGGTGCAGCCCTACCGCACGCCTGGGGTGTGAACTGGGTGCGTGTGACTGAAGAGTGTGGGACTGGGGGGCCTGGGACAAAAAAAAGTTGCGCAGGGTCTGGGCAGGGGAGAGGCGGGGTGAGCAGCCGCGCCAAGACCACGCGCACGCAACTCCAGGCCCTGCGCGATCATGGCTCGTGCACGTTTGCGCCCTCCACCCCCCCCCCCCCCATCTCTTTATGCCCTGAGTACAAATGTTAGGGTTGAGACCCTATGCCAGTTGATAAAAGTTGAAAGAAAGAAAAAAAATGACCCTGAACCTTAAACCCATGCCCCACCACCACACACACACACACACACACACTCAGGCACTGGCAAGCGAGGCAGTGGAAGAGACTGAGCGCCGCTCGCTTTAGCCACACACGCACCACACACACACACACACACACACACACACACACGTGCAAGCACACGCACACACACACACACGCACACACACACACACACACGCACGCACGCACCCACGCACACACACACACACGCACACACACGCACACACAGGCGCTGGCAACCGAGGCCGTGGAAGAGACCGAGCGCCACTCACTTTAGCCACACACGCACACGTACCCACCCACCCCCCCTCCACACACACACACACAACGCACACGCGCACGCACACGCACACACACACACACGCACGCGCGCACACACACTCAGGCGCTGGCAAACGAGGCCGTGGAAGAGACCGAGCGCCACTCACTTTATCCACACGCGCACACATACCCATGCCCACACACCCCTCACACACACACACGCACACGACGCACACGTGCACGCACACGCGCACGCGCTGGCGATGGAGCACACGCACGCACACGCACACACACACACACACTCAGGCGCTGGCGACCGAGGCCGTGGAAGAGACAGAGCTCCACTCGCCACACCCCATTCTCCCGTCGTCGTCAAATAAGCTGGGGCTGGAGCACAACAACAAGCAAACGACGTTCTACGAGATCACGTTCGCGTCGGCGGACCGGCCCAAGCTGCTGAGCCGACTGTCGGAGGCGCTGGTGCGTGTGCGTGTGTGTGTGTGTGTGTGTGTGTGTGTGTCAGAGAGAGTGTGCATGTGTGCCAGAGAGAGAGAGAGAGAGAGAGAGTGCATGTCAGAGAGAGAGAGTGCATGTGTGCGTGCATACACGTGTGTGTGTGTGTTTGTGTGTGTGTGTGTGTGTGTGCCCACCTACCCAGCAAGCAGCCTGTTGACCGCTACACCTGGCAGCTCCTCCGCTGGCAGAACCACCTTGGCCTGCTGCTGCTGCTGCTGCTTCTTGCTTCTGCTTCTGCTTCTGCATCTGCTGCTACTGCTGCTTCTGCGGCTGCGGCTGCCGCTGCCGCTGCCGCCGCCCTGAACATATGCGAGTGCCATGGCGCGCAACACGACCACCCGGCTCTCTTCAAACAAAACCAACCATTAGCCATTGAAAGACCCTGTAAACCGAAGCCATAACCTGAGCCCTGAACCCTGAACCCTGAACCCTGAACCCTGAACCCTGAACCCTGAACCCCGAACCCCGAACCCTGAACCATAAGCCCTGAACCGTGAACCGTGCACCCTGAACCCTGAGCCCTGAACCCTGAACCCTGAGCCCTGAACCCTGAACCCTGAACCCTGAACCCTGAACCCTGAACCCTAAACCCTGATTCCTGAACCCTGAACCCTGAACCCTGAACCCTGAACCACCCCGCCAGAGCAACGTGGGGTTCGACATTCGCGAGTGCCACGCGTTCAACACGACCGATGGGTTCTCGCTCGACATTTTTGTGGCGGGCATGCTGGTCAAGGAGGTGCGTGCCGTGTGTGTGTGTGTGTGTGCGTGTCCGTGTGATTGTGTACGTATGTATGTGCGTGCGTGCGTGCGTGCATGCGCACATGTCTAGCGTGCATGTATGCGTGCATGTATAGCGTGCATGCACGCGTGCGTGCTTGCGTGTGTGCGTGCGTGCATGCGTGCATGCGTGCATGTGTAACATGCATGCGTGCGTGCGTGTGTGCGTCTGTCCCCCTGGTGGGGGGGGGCGGCGGACGGCGCCTGGTGTGTGTGTGTGTGTGTGTGTGAACGTGAATGTGAATGCCTGTGTTGAAATGTGTACCAGCTTGTGTGTACGTGCTTGCGTGTGTGAGCGTGTGCATGCGTGTGCGAGCATGTGCTGCATATTCAAACCAGTCATTTTGTTTTGGGCTCCTGGGACCCATTGGGAGCCATTTGGCTACCGACGATCCCATCAGATAGAGCTCAACCAACCAAGTTGCTTGATGGCTCGACGATCCCACCCGACAGATCTCGTCAACAGCGTGAAAATCCCTTATATTTGATGCTTGGACCGGACTTTTGCTGCACAAGTGTAGACGACCTCCTCCACAGGGCCCTCTCCAAGTTCCCGCAAACAGGAGGACCCCCAGATCAGTTGAGCATGGCTGATCCAGCCTCTGATGGGGCTGATGAGGACTGGGGCCAGGACTGGGGCCAGGAGGGCAAGCAAGTAGAGGGCGAGCAAGTAGAGCTGCTGGTTGCGCCCAGAGGCGGGGGAGATGGGATCCAGACATGGATGTGGGATGGTCTTGACCGCGTGCACGTAGCGTCGGTAGCATCGGTACTTTGATACCAATCATTTAATATCCATCGGTACAATCGAAATACTAAAAATAAATCCTCGCTGCGCTCGGTACTCTTGTCTCCAGAATCAAATAATGAGTATTTTTGGCGGCCATTGGTACAGGCTAATGGAGTTTACAGTAACTACCGTCTGGGCGGTTAGCCTTTGCGTATAATTATCGTTTTTTGCCCCCCCGCGAAGCTAAGAAACTATTATAATCGTCGAAAATCGCGATTTGGGGCGTCATAACGACTAAAAACGACGAAAAACGACCCCCGCAATCGCATTAAACAACTATAGTTTCGACCCCCCCCCGCGAAGGCAAACAATATGGACGGTAATAACTAAATAACTATCTAATAACTAATCACACGGGGGGGGGCAGAAAAGTTATTTTTGACACACATGATTAGGGGTCGGAATAATATAAAATAACAGTTACAGTTACAGTTACATCGGCTTTCCAGCAAAGACTACCTCTAGTCCTAGTACCACCGCCTAGACCCAAGTCCAGTTCTGGCCCTAACAACTACTTGTGAGGGGCGGTAGCCACCAGCCGGCTGCCTGCCAACGTGTAGTCCCAAAGCAAAAAGGAGAGCTATTGTGCGACGCCTCCAAAATTGGTCCTAACTGCTTCTAGGGGATAGGGGGTCAAGTGGCGCTTGCCAATCTACTTGACCGCCGTGGTGGAGGGGCCGGCGCCTGAGGGGCAGCCGGACCGTACACCACGGCTCTCCACCCGACCCTATCCTGAGCACGCTCAAACGCCGTGTCCGAAAAAGTCTTCCAATCAGAACGAGTGCCACTAGTTTCGCCTAGCTGCTGAATCAGTAGCTTAAGAAAATAGTGTCGGGAGGAGGCTGGAGGCCGGCCTTGCTGCCGAGCCACATCCATTGTGCAGTCAAAAGTCGTACGAGGAAAACGAGAAGCCGGCATGCGCATCACATGGCCTAGCCACTGCATTGATCGCTTTGCCACAAGGCCATAAAATAACAATAATAACATAACGCTATAACGTTATTATATTATAAATAAAAACGTTATAATAACATTATAATTCGCCGGTAACATGTTTCAAATTTGGGACGCGGGTTGAACTTACTGAAATCTGCAAGGATTCCAATGGGGTTGCGCTCTCTGATAAGACCAATAATTTAAGATAACATGCTGGCACTCTGGACACTTGTCTGTGTTGCTCTGTGGTGTGCTGGTGTGCAAGTGTGGGGTGTGAATGGGGAGGTGTGCATGGGAGGTTCCTGCTGCCAGACCACAGGCACCATGTCGCTAGATGCCAATGGCAAGCAGGGATATCGAAACGAGAAGAAGCTGCCCGCGCGCAGAAGGAGCAGCAGAAGGATCAGCAGTAGAAGAAGTACGGGCTGAGCAAGGGTCAAGGGCACGCGCGGCAGGGGGGCCGGGGGTCGCAGCCGCGGCCGTGGCCGGCCCCCGGGTGCCGGGAGGGGTGGGAGGGGCCGCGACGGCGGCCGGCCGCGGGGCCGCCCCACAAAGGCAGCGGCTGCTGCTGCTGCTGCGGCAGCGGCGGCGGCCGGGGGCAGCGGCACGGGAGACATGGGGGCAGGGGGCAGCAGCGGCGCAGGGGTCGCGGCGGCGGCGGGGGGCAGCGGCGCGGGGCGCGCGCCCTCCAAGCGCAAGCGCTCTCTCGAGCTGTCGGAGGAGGAGACGAAGGACTCGCACGCAGAGGAGGAGGATGAGGAGGAGGGGGAGGAGGGGGTGGTGTAGATGGTGCGTAGACAGTGCCGCACGTGGCGGAGGAACGTAGGAGGGTGTCGACACTGCGCCGCGCGTTACGCGTGACATGTAAACAGGATCGGGCCGAAAACTCAGCAAAAAAAGTTGGAAAATTAATGGACACCGGCAGCACGCTCCCCATCACCACAGCAACCTACTGAGAAAGTTTCACGCGAAACCGTTTCGATTTGTGAGTTTTTTCTAAATATAACAGGCATTATAACTTTATAATTGTTATAAATGTTATTAATAACGTTATAATAACGTTATAATTCTTGGCCGGGGTGTTATTCTCACTAAGTACGCCATGCATGGAGCCGGGACCGATGCGCATGGCTTCCTTTCAGTTGGGGTCTCACTAAGTACGCCATGCATGGAGCCGGGACCGATGCGCATGGCTTCCTTTCAGTTGGGGCTGTCCATCGCAATGTCTAAGTTTCCAGAAGATAGCCAATATTACCCCCTAACAACTCGCCACACCTTGGCCGAGATGGCCGCCACCGGGAGTGTAAACTCTGAAGTTCACACTTTCTAGGCAGATTCATGGTTGACTCTCCCAGGAGATTCAAATGGCATCGGTCCTATATCAATACGTTGCTCAAATCCTAGTTGGTCACTTGGTGCACCGGAGGAAGCACGCGGGGGAGTTGGGGCGTTCAGGGGTGTGTGGACCCCCAACCCTAAACCCAGGCTCACTTCTTAGAGTGGATTCGTGCTCTTCTCATCAAGGCGGTTCGAATGGCGGTCTTCCCATCGAAATTGGCCCAGTGAAAAGAAAGTTCTTGGCCCCCCATATTTAGTTGTCCAAATCCAAAAAAATCGCTTGATTCCCAACTTTGGACCTTCACATCTCGGCCCCCAGGCGTCCAAATCCAAAAAAATCGCTTGATTTTGAACGTAGGCAGCAAGGAGATTCACCATCATCATGTGTGTCACATACGTACTTTTCTGCCCCCCCCCCTTGACTAATCACTAAACAAAACTGAAACAAGATCACTGACCCGCACGCAGGAGGGCCAGAACCTCGCAGAGCTTCTGCAGCGGCGGCTGGCACAGCTGCCACCTGGAGGAGACCCCCCCTTGGCAGCAGGCGCAGCTGCGGCAGCAGGCGGCTTTGAATTGTCTGTCAGAGGGAGCGGGGCAGGGGGCGTCCAGAGGGGGGGAGGCGAGGGGACGACGCATGCAGCAGCAGCGGCAGCGCGCTGGGGGGGGAGGGGGGCCGTGCCCACGGCCGCGGGTGGGGTGCAGCAGCAGCGGCAGCAGCGGCAGCAGCAGCAGCAGCAGGCTACGGTGGACGACTGTGAGATCGACATCATGCAGCTGCAGATCGATTCAAAGGTGCGTTTCGAGTCGTGCGTGCGTGCGTGTGTGTGCGTGGGTGCGTGTGCGTGTATTTGTGAGTGTGCGTGTGTGTGTGTTTGTGCGTGTACATGTACGCGCGTGTGGCCGACGCCAAACATGTGCGCTTTGAAGCGCACACACTCATGCACACAGGCGTGCACGCACACAAGCGCGCTTTGTGTACCAGCCGACGCTCGCACCAGGGAGCGGAGCTGGCTCACTGAACTGTTGTGCTGAGATGTTGGATTGACTGCTTGCATCGTATCGCCCGCACAGGACAGCATCCACAGCACCAGCGGCAGCGAGCGCGCCGGGTCGTGCCAGGCCCAGACAGACATTGCGCATGGCTTACTCTGTTGTGCTGAGTTGTTGGATTGAGTGCCTGCATTGTATCACTCGCCCGCACAGGACGGCCTCCACGGTGCCAGCGGCAGCTGTGCGCTCGCGGGCGCCGAGTCGTGCCAGGCCCAGACAGACATGGCGCATGGCTTACTGGCCGAGACACACGTCTCGGCCTCTGTTGTGCTGAGTCACTGGATTGACTGCCTGCATTGTATCGCTCGCCCGCACAGGACAGCGTCCACGGTGCCAGCGGCAGCAACGCGCCCGCACGCGCCGAGTCGTGCCAGGCCGAGACAGACATGGCGCATGGCTTGTTATGTTTTTCTGAGTTGTTGGATTGACTGCCTGCATCGTATCGCTCGCCCGTGCAGGACGGCATCCAAGGCGCCAGCGGCAGCAGCGCGCCTGCACGCGCAGAGTCATGCCAGGCCGAGACCGACATGGCGCTCGACGCGTACCGCCGCCTGGCGCTCGGCGCGACCGCCGAGGGCGGCGGCCCCTGCGCCGCGCTCGAGACCGCCGCGGGGTCGCCAGTGAGCCACTGGGCGACCGCGATGTCCGGCGGCGCCCACTCGGCCGACTCCTCCGTCCATCCCGTGCCCACGCCGGGCGGCGCTGCCGCCGAGCCACCGCGCGCCCCCTCGGCCGACTCCTCTGTCCATCCCGTGCCCGAGCCGGGCGGCGCCGCTGCCGGGCCCACGCACCCCGCACAGCCGCTCTCGCACGCCGCGGCGCCGGGCGGCGCTGCTGCCAGGCCCCCGCACCCTGCGCATCCGCCCTCACGCACTGCGTCGCTCCTGGCGTCGCCGTTCGCCGCGCTGAGCGCGCTGGTCACAGAGGGCTTTGGGCGCCGGTCGCGCAGGGACACGCGCGGGGACGCGCACGAGGCTGACGCGTCAAGCGGCAGCAGCGTGCGTGTGGCGGCGTCTCGAGCTGGCCGCAGCACCGGAGACGGCAGCGGCCACGGTAGGACGTCTGGCCTTGGGGAGAAAGGGAGGGGGGGGGGCGCGATCTGAGAGTACACGTCGGGCGGTACACACACACACACACACACAATCACACACGCATACACACAACACACACACACACAAACTCCACCCGCGCTGCTCCCCCCCCAGGCGGTGCCAAGATGGGCATCAAGGTTGCGTCGCTGCCGCTCAATCCAGCGATCTCGTTTGAGCTCGACTGGGCGCACGACGACGTCAGCGTGAACCGCGACGAGCTGCTCGGCGCGGGCGCGACGGGGGTCGTCTACAGGGGG